>LN483588.1:0-201610 GCA_900002565.1 Culicoides sonorensis
TTTTTCTATTTAAAATAAAATACTTAATTTTTTCAGAATAATGACTTATAGTAAATGAACTGGCGCTTATTTTTCTTTTCAGATGAATCTTATCAATAAGATTTTTCTGACTTATGTTTAATACTAATTCGAGATTTTAAATGAACTGAATGAAGTCAGTCAGAATGACTTGATGATTTAAAAATTGTTAACATTTTTGACTAATGTACTTTTTACATTATAGAGATCTCCAATTTTTTTTGTGAGTAAGAAGTTCATGCTGATTCAAAACTTCAAAGTGAAATTAAAATTGATTGATTGCCTACTGAATCATCAATTCACATAATATTAATGACCAATAATGCCCCCTAATTATTTCTGTAAAGAGCATATGAAAGGTGTTGGAGTCAATCATATTAATAATGAAATATTTAATTGATCAAGTTAAGCATTGATTGTCACAACTTTAGTTTAACTTAATTTAAACAAGGTGATCTAAGGAATGTGATTAAAAGATATTCATTGGTTTGAAATAAAAAATACTTTTTTACTTGCCACATTTGATTGTCCTGAGACCAAAATAGTGAGGTATAAAGAGGTAAATTTGTTCCAATTAATACTTCATTTTAATACTCCGTACTCCTAGAATATTTAGATCGATTGTGTGAACTGTGTCACAGGTAATAGTTGTTTAATTCAGTGGAACAAAAAGTACAGGTGTCATTTTGAAAAGGGATGAAATTTTAAATTATTTATTAATCATATCTGTGCCTTTGGACATTTACGATCAAAAATAAATTAACGTTACGAATTAATATTGTCTTATTTTGCATTCTACATTTGATTCAAAATATGATTATAGATTCAAAGTATCGTCATAATAAACTAATTGCTCATTTGTTTATGTGAAAGATAGCTTAGTCTAATGGAATTTTTAAAGGAAGATAATCAGAATACTAGTGCCGAAAATAAATCTCAATCTGTTCTTACACACACTTATTGAAAACCTTTGAAACAAAATATCTCTTTTGAAATTTTTACAAATACTTGTGTACGATAAATTTACTTGATTAAAAGAGGGCATTTTCCTTTGGTCCAGATTTAAATAAAAATATGTTTAATAAGACTTTGTGTTGTAATCTTGTATGCACAGTTTTTAAAAGAGTATGTGTGGTTAAAGTTTAGAAAATGTAATGTCAAGTAAACATTTTTCTATGATTTTTTTGTTCTTTTAAAATAGTTTTAACCTCAAAAATGAAATGAAAAACCTTTTAATAAAGGTGTAAGATACATGAATATAAAATTGTTTAAAAAAGATCAAAGCAAAAAAAGGAGTTTGTAAATTTAATGGCAGGAGAAAGGGATTGGTCAAGACCTAAAATATATTTTTGAATATTTTAGGTTTAGAACTATGAAATTTTTTTTTATTGTCTTACTTTTAAGATGAAATATAAATTATGTTTTAAACACTTTTGAATGAGACATTAAAATATGCATATGTTGTAAAACGTATTCAACAAAAGGGGTGACACATTTCCTCACCGATTATTGTTTTTATTTTGTTGTTATTATTACAAAGTATTTGTCGGCAATGCGTTCAATGAAGTGTGACATAGTGTTTAGAAGGGTGCCACACGATGCGATATCTCATATTATTTTTGTGCAAGTGTAAATGAATGGAAAAATTTGTCGAATCTAATAATAATAATAAATAAAAAACACTTTGTATTATTCTTTCGAAACATAACTCAAAACACAAGTATACTGTAGAAGTTAAATTTCGTTTTGTTTTACAAAAATTACATTTTAAGTAAATATTGGTAATGTAGGTTGACAAAGATGGGGTGAAAAGTAAAAATAAATATAATGGAATTGTAATTGGATACATTATAAAATATTTTTTCCTAGTAATATTTTGGAGTTATATTTTATTTGTTAGAATATAAGTGCTTCACAAAAATTGTACAGAAGAGGAATAAAAAATTTAGGTGGCATTCAAGAAATTGAATTCTTTTGAAATTTTGCCTTGATAGATGTAAAATGTGTAAAATTACTATGATTTTAAGATGGTGTAAATTCTTTATAAATTCATGAAAATAATACACTATTAGTTGGAAACGTCCCACTAAGCAAAGGTTCGGTCCGTAAACGGAGATCAAAAGCCCAAACTGCAGCTATTGCTGATTTTATGGGTGGACTTATTTTAAAAAGAAGATCATTGATTGATGCTCACAATGAAATTTTTACCGCATTTCCTGTTAATTTTTAAAAATCCCTTATTATGCGGGGCTTTTACAACTTACAGTGTATAATATATAACAACAGACATTCAAACTTAAACCACAGATTTATTGTAAAAGCCCAGTGCAAAAGAGTTAAGATATAACAGAAAAATTTTGTGGTAATATTTTTTGAATCTTTAAGAGTATAAGAATATTTGTAAGTTTATGTCAGGTTATTACAGGAAGCACACTTATATAAATCGCTTTGGTGTGTGGACAAGCATGAGTTTTTGTGGCTATTTTTTTTATGTGTAATTTAATACAGAGCGGTTGTCCAGCTAATTAACTCAAACGAATTCTTACTTTTAAATTTACATTTAACGTTAAAAATAGTTACTTACCTCGTAATTTACGCTCCTCAGAAAGTTGTCTTTCTAAAGAATCCTTGACTTCCCGCTCACGCAAAACATCCATTTTAAGCTCGGCTATAAAAAAGGAAAAAGCTTTAATAAACTTATTTCTTGTCTGAAAATGGCTTTTGTTCACTACGTTTTTTTTTAAATTGGTCTTGATTAGATAATAATTTTGATGGTAAACTTGCTATTTTTTTTTTTTTTGAATAAATGTACAAAGATGGGGTGAAAAGTAAAAATAAATATAATGGAATTGTAATTGGATACATTATAAAATATTTTTTCCTAGTAATATTTTGGAGTTATATTTTATTTGTTAGAATATAAGTGCTTCACAAAAATTGTACAGAAGAGGAATAAAAAATTTAGGTGGCATTCAAGAAATTGAATTCTTTTGAAATTTTGCCTAATTTATGATAGATGTAAAATGTGTAAAATTACTATGATTTTAAGATGGTGTAGGGCTTTTACAACTTACAGTGTATAATATATAACAACAGACATTCAAACTTAAACCACAGATTTATTGTAAAAGCCCAGTGCAAAAGAGTTAAGATATAACAGAAAAATTTTGTGGTAATATTTTTTGAATCTTTAAGAGTATAAGAATATTTGTAAGTTTATGTCAGGTTATTACAGGAAGCACACTTATATAAATCGCTTTGGTGTGTGGACAAGCATGAGTTTTTGTGGCTATTTTTTTTATGTGTAATTTAATACAGAGCGGTTGTCCAGCTAATTAACTCAAACGAATTCTTACTTTTAAATTTACATTTAACGTTAAAAATAGTTACTTACCTCGTAATTTACGCTCCTCAGAAAGTTGTCTTTCTAAAGAATCCTTGACTTCCCGCTCACGCAAAACATCCATTTTAAGCTCGGCTATAAAAAGGGAAAAAGCTTTAATAAACTTATTTCTTGTCTGAAACTGGCTTTTGTTCACTACGTTTTTTTTTAAATTGGTCTTGATTAGATAATAATTTTGATGGTAAACTTGCTATTTTTTTTTGAATAAATGTACAAAGATGGTACTAAACAGTATAGATCGCGGTTGTGCCCTTGTAAAGTACAGCCTTAGGAAATCTTCAAAAAGATTATTTAGATATAAATTATTTCTAGATGACTTTGCTGTTCTAAATGTATTGTTTTTTTTTACGTTTTAAGCGTTTAAAAAATAAAAAGAAAGAAATTAATGCCTCACGGGAAAACATACAAAAATAATAACAATAAAAAAATAGACGTGCGCACTGAAAATCGTATAAATATTGTTTTTTTTATTATAAAAAACATTTTTTTCAGTAGTACGGTTCAAAAACGATTTTGGCTGTTTAATAATCCATAGGATTCGCGTAGGGGCGATGAAAATTATTATTTTAATAACTTAATAGGATATCTTTTTATCATATTATAATAAAATTATAACAATAAAGTGAAATAATATTTAGGCTATACAGAAGTATTTTTTTAAGATTCATATCTTTTTTCGTAGTTATTTAGTAATTCTTAAATGTTCAATGTGGTATACTAGATTTTCCTTTTAATATGGCTATAATAATAATAATGAAAGTAATGACAACAGTGCATCAATGATTATAAATAATGGACTAAGACGGTTTGTTTGCCTGAAGCATGCATTGTCTACTCTAAACGAATTAAAGAATATTCATTTAAACAAGTAAACTGGTTGACCCCCAAAAATGCCTAAGCTATAACTATAATTAATTTATTTATTTATTTTTGTTTTTAGGCTCAGCAATTGGGCTCGTAATTCAGGTTCCAGAACCTAAAAATTGTAGAAAAAACCTAACAAAATATGTTTTAAGGACATAAAAACTTTTCAAATTTCCAATTTTTTAAGTCATTTTATTTTTTTTCTATTGGGACCAACTTTTCAAAAATTCGATATTAATTTTGTTCTATGTCAAATGACATATATCAGAGTTAAGAATTTCTCAATTTATTAAAACCATTAATTTTGATTTTTTTTTAAATCTTATTTCAATTTCTTTCAAAAAATGCGGTTTATAAAAATATCTCACACCTTATTATCTCTCCACCCAAAATGAACCTGAGAATGGTTAAATTTCAATATTATAACATTATATCATGTTTTTAAACTTTAGGAAAAAGGGTTGTTTTTACTTGCTAGAACCCTTACATTAACTATATAAGGTGCTTATAAAATTAAATTTTGGCAAGAAAACGTAATCTAAAATCCATCAGTCAGTTGGGAACCATCATCTTCTTTATTCAATATTAACTGAGACTATGACGATTTTTGACATACAAGAGTTTTTACCAAATTTGAAATGATTAGTGTATTATTTACTTAGGAACAGAAATCATTGAAAGAGGGTCGTTTAAAATCCATTTTAAATGTTCTCACTATTTATGTGTGTCTGTGTGGTTGTTCACTTCTTCTTGTAACTGATTTTCTATTATAATTTTTATAAATATTAAAAACAACAATAACAAGAAGAAAACCCTTTCACGCCTTCAGGCAATTTTTGCATGACGTGAATTAATTGAATTATTGAAGCGCAAAGAAATTAATCTTGTTAAATACTGAAAAATGTTTCTTATTTTGAAAAACTCATATATACAATGAGATTTGTTTGTTTTAATCATTTAATGGATAAATACACACGATAATGGTTGAAATATTTTTGCTTAAGGATTTATTTGTTTTGCATATATTTTTTATTGACTAGGTTTAACTTTAAGATGTATATTTTTTGAAATTTTAGCTTTTACCATTAAAAATAATGGCAGATTCATTTCTTATCAATATCATATTATTTTTTTTACTATCAGGTATTTTTTTGTGGATACTTATATGAATTATAATGCGCTTCTGATGACGAAACTTTTGATTGCAATAAAATATTTTAAAAACGCATAAGAAAAGGCTCTTAAAGGTTTATAATTTTCTTTATCGGGAGAGAATAGTTATCGACCAAAATAAAAACTAATTAGTTAAATTATTTAACACTTACAGAAACATTACTAAACGAGTTAAAGTAATGTGTTGTTATCATTATACCATATTAAAAATACTCTTAAAGTGGTTTTATTATTAATTCTTTTGATAAATAAAACAAACAAAACAGAATGATTTTAACATTTTATTGATTACACTTGTATTTTAACAATATTTATTGCCTTTTAAGACTTTTTTTTTGCTATATGCATAGTTTTCATATTCATTATCATCAGATTCATTTTATTGACTTTACGAAACATTTAAAAGTGCTTATTCTGTTTTTACAAAGAAAACAAACAAATAATCCTAACTTTTGTTTAAGACTGCTCAACATTTAAAATAAAAAAATATGTTATACAAGACTATGGTTTCAATTCATTTTTTATATTGACATGATATTTATCGAAACTCATGCTTGCAACTCCTGTTAAGATAAGAAAGTAAAATCACAGTTTTGACCAGAAACAAATAATTTTAAGAATAAAAAAGAGATGAACTAAAAGTTTAAGCTGAAGCAACACGTATGCTGATATGACAATTAAATTGACTGCAGTTTTAGTCATCTTCATACTATCTATGGAGGAACTACTTATTTTTACTTTCATAGAATTGGAGAAGCTTGAATAAAGCTTGAAGAGAGAATATTAGAAAGTATTATCACTTTTTCTTTAACTTTGATAAAAACATTTTATAATGCATCAGCCTCACTTTACTTATCAAATATTGATTGGAACTCACTGAATTATACAGTATTTCGATTATTTGATATAATAAAATAAAAAAAAAAAAACACAATGCATAAAAATTACCTAAACACATATCATAAGAAACTATTTAAATGAAATATTATCAATTATGTTGTCATTATAAATCGCCTTCTTTTTTTGTTCGCTTAAAAGTTTTATTTTAATTGATACTTATACACACACATACACATACAAATTAAAAACCAAGGTAATACTTTTATGAAGAAAATAATTATGTTCAATTTAAATTTCTGCAGAAATACATAATAAATATAATGATTCAAGTAAAAACTAAAATACAGACAGTGGTTCTTTAGTTGTGTATATTCGCTAACATAAACCAGTAAAACGCATCATCGTTTATAAGTTGTCTATATTGTATTACATTTTTTTTAAATGAATGCGAATAAGGGCAATAATTCATTTATATCAGACAAAAGAGCGATAAAAATGGTTCTTCGGATATAGATTGATTGCTTGTTGAATATAAATATAACTAAGAAATGATTAATATTTATCACTAGTAACAATACCTCAAATTCACATAATATCTACATTGATGAATAGTTTGAAGAGTTAAATTGAGTCTTTTTTTTAAATTGACAATAATATAATAATAATGAAACAAAATTTAAAGAAGTGTCTTTAGAAGCATGTCTTGTGTTGCAGACGTTTAAAATTACTGTGATTAGTATGAAGATTATTCCTCGTATGTTATTATAATAATTAGTTTCGTCGTATTTTTTTCCATCAATTTCGTTGAATTAGATTCATTGAATTATTTTATATTGTTAATTTAATATGTATATTTTAAAAATTGGTTTTCGATCATTTTAAATCAAATTATAATGATCACCATAATAAACCAAGTGATCGATTAATTTTAAATTTGATTGTTTTTTTTTATTCATTTCACCTTTTAAATTCGCATACAATTTCGGATAACTCACAAACAGTAATTTTGTCTTTAATTTAATGATATGTTTCATAAATTGTCTTGTTGTATCTTATTTTTGTATGATATTATAAAAGTAAATTTTATTAATAGCAGATACTTTAAAAACTTATTGATTCAGCAGAATTTTTCCATTTATAAATCAAAATAAAACAGAAATTTGCCAAAAAATAATATACAATTTGGGTGTTTTACGTATTCTATTATCATATGTAAAAAGTGTGAACTCGACTTTATTCTTCATTTTATTTTAAAAGTTCGTTAAAAGGATCAATTTATTTTCAATGTACACAATTTTTTAAAATTCACTGATTTTCATTCAAATTAACAAAAAAGCAATTCTGTAGGAAAAACCATTCAAATGAATCGAATTTTCCGACAATTATTATTTGCTAAGATTATACAGTTCATTTGATTTAATTATTATTTTTTTAGGATCCTGCTTTTTTTAATAAAATTATAGTGAACCATTTAATAACTCAACAACATTATACATACCTTTCTCATACGAAATCTGTCGTTCTTGTTGTCTTGCATTGTCAGCTGCCACTTTTAGTAACCCTTGAATGTTTCGTAACAAGGTTTCTGTAGAAGAGCAATTTGGATCGGAAGTATTCTGGACTGAATTGTTCGCTAACTGTGAAAAGTTTAGTGCTGAGTGACGGTTTTCAAGTTCTGCAATTGCAGCATTTGATGTAAGTGATGGAGTAGCAGTTTCGTGTTCAGCATCACTTATATCTTTAATAATTAAAAAATATGTAGTTGATTAATTTTTTCTTAGTAAAATAGATTAACAAAGATTGCACAAAAGCGGAACACTAACTTATTGATTAAAAGAAATTTAATGGGATTTTTTCTGTCATCGAATGCTAATAAATATGATAATTCATAATAAAAGAAAACAACCTACCTTCATCTTTATGAACATGACGCATTTCGACTTCAGATGCATTATCATTTACATCACTTATATTATCATCATCACGATCACCACCATGTGTTGACAAATCGGGAGTATGTACTTCACTCCGATCACTGTGTTCTCCAACACTGTGTTGATCAACATTTGATTTTGATAAGTTCAGCACTGGACTATGTCCATTCGAGCTACCATTGCGAGAATGAGAGTCACGGTCACGGGATTTTTGTTCACGATCAGTACGATCGTCACCTCGTTCGTCTCGCAATCTACAAAAATATAAAAAATCATAATAAAAAACACCTGTATATTATCGATTTTTATTGTTGTTCTTTTCCATATTTCTAATTTTTAATTTATCATAATTTTCAAAGAACATTTCTTTCTAATTCATTAAAAAAATGTAATATAAAATGACTTACAAATAAAATAATCATAAATTAATGACCCGAAAAAACATTTTGAGAAGGAAAAAAACTTATTTGCATTATTTGCACCCTCTTTTTGATAGGACTTTACACAATGCCTACAAAATTATCTTTCATTTGGTTTTAAAGTGAAAAAAAAAAACGAAAAAAAATATGAAAAGAATTAAATTATTTTAATGTAAGCGCAATCATCAATGATGTGGCCTATAAATTACAAAGAATGTCAAAATGCTTTTAATATTTTTTCCTTTTTGTTTTTATATGTTTTTTTTTCCACAAAAATCCATTAAACAAATCACACGAATTAAAGTATTTATGGAATGATTTTTAAATTTGAGCTTACAAAAAATTATATTTGTTTCGGACAAATTTTCTTATATATATATATAATATATATATTATTAGTTTTATATTAAAGCTTTAAATTTTTTAATTTTTCTTCACTAAACAACGACATTTTAGCATCAAAAACCACATATTCTGAAATGAAATTTAAATTTACATCTGTAGTTTTATATGCTACTTTTTATTTATTGTTGGAAACCACTAATTAGCCTTATATTTTCTAAGAATCTCCCGTGATGACTATTTCATTGAACATTTCATTGATGGAGCCCTTCTTACAATTTTAATTTAAATATGTCACACTTCATAATTTTCATGCATTTACTGTTTTTTAGGTATTATTCGCTTAATAACAGATATATTTTATGGAACATAACGATTTAATGAACTAATTTCACAATAACTTAATTACCCATTTAGAAAAATTATTTGAAATAAAATTTTGACAAATTTTTCTGTTATTAATTTATCTATTTTTTTTTTGAATGTTTAGCATTTGTTTATTGATTTTTAATGGTTTTCGTACAAAAATATGGCTTTTTAATTGAATCAAAAACTTCCGCTGATAGCGGCCAATACTGTTTGCGGAATTGACAGATTTATGTAGTTGGATCAGACCTCATATCTCATTTGTTTGACATAATTCTTAACATTTTTTTTTAGTGGAATTGATTAAGAATAATAGTCATTGTATTCTAGTCTTTGGTTTTATCTCTTTTTGTTATCACGAGCAAACACTCACATCGGGCAAAAAATAGAGGTGACGAAAAATCACGCATTTTTATGGAATAAAATTTAAAATATATCATCTGATACAGTATATTTTTCGGTCTAAATAATTATATAAATATTTTAAAATTACTATTCTGGTCTAATTGGATAAACTTAAGTTAAAGGTTTGGAGTTTGCAAACTTCTGTGACAATATTATGAACATAAGAAAAATCTTAAGGACCGGTAAAGTGCCTAGTCAACCCCTTTCTTGAGCCCTTCCCTACTTTATTGAAACTCCTGTTTCTCTAGTATATTTGTTTTATACCATTTGATTTAACTCCCCTTGTATAAAAATTCATAATTTTAGTAATGCCAGCACATTACAAATAAAATGAAATTAATAAAGTTTCAAATTACATGCCAACAACCCGCTTTTATTTATATTTCAAATCGACACGAAAGACAAGTTCAACAACAAGAGGATCATCTCGAAAATGCATGATAAAATTAAATGAAAACCCTCATATAAGATATAGTTTTTTTTCTGAACAAGTGATGAAAACTGAAACATTTCTATTAAACCATACATTGCAATATATGAGGTAAAAAACGAAATTCATTGAAGCGCAAAATTATTATTTTTGCGCTCAATTGAATTCAGAATATCAATATCGAATTGTGTCTAAACGAAATCGGTCAACATTTGAAATGGACTGTTATTTTTAAAAAAATTATCGAAAGATAGTGGTAAAAATAACAACTTTCCCTCTTCAGAATTTTTGATTGTTTTATCATTTTTCAAAATTTGATTTGATTGTGTTTTATTTCTACCGATGTTTCGTTTTTCTTGTGAGTGTTCAAAATAAACATGTATCTGTTATTAATATGTTTTATTATTGTCAAAATATGGACTATTACAGTATTAATCATAAATGATAAGAACTTAGCTCAAAACAAAAGTTATGGTAAAAATCAACAAATTGAATAGATATTTCTCGGCCATTTTAATATAAAAATCAAATTTAAAACAGAAAATTTTTGGTTTAGTACGTTTTTTATAATTGAAAAACAAACTAAAAAAAAAGTTTCTTCGAGGCTTTCCTTGTTTCTACATATTAAGACTATGGTTATTTAAAAAGTTATAAATGATTGCAACTTAAGACACACATTATAATTTTTTTTGTTCAACTTAATCGAATTTCCTATATTTATGCCAATAATCAATTTATCATCTTACTTTTCAAAAACATTCACCACAAAAAAAAAGTTTTCGTACTCATATTAAATAAGTGCAAACATTAAGTTTATATACAGAACTCAAAAAAATGAGGATGATCTAAATATAAGCAAGAGGGTATGAGTGGCTATTGTCTTGAAAAACGATTATTCTTGTATCAACATAGACATTAAAAAAAATTAGCATAAATAAATCGAAGAATTTTTTCCCCAATTCAAATTATATTCAACATTTGGTTATGTTATTTATGCAAAATATGATCAAATAATAATAATGATGATAAAATGAAGAAAATAAAAGACACCGCGTCTAAATATTGTCAAAACGTTGTCGATGACAAACCTTATTATGATTATTACTTTTTCCGCCTGTAAACATTCTCTTTTACAACAATCATTTATTATACTATCGTCAGTATTTTTTTATTATTACATTATTTTTTATGCCATTAAAAAGAAAGAAAGAATATTTTTCATGCATAATTTTTATTATTTTTTAAAAAGCACATGCAAATGTAAAATTGTAAGGTGTTTTTCATTTTGAAAACAAACCTTTATTGACTTTTGATCGAAACAAGACAATATGAGGGAGGATTTTTATAAATGAGGGGATGATGATGACAATTCATACCGTGTTCTATCTCATAAATGTCGTTTTTAAGTCAAAGTCGAGGAGAAAACAAATTTCATGCATATTATTTATGCAAAATATTATTTTTTATTGTAAAGAGAAACTACTAGGAAGGTTTTTTTGTGAAATTTAAGTAGTCTTTTTCATAGATTTTAGTATTTTATCATTAACTATTCCAGCCTATTTAATATATTTTATGAATGATTTGATTTGTCATCTCGTGTAAACGATTTTTCTTTTGTTTCTTCAATTTGTTTTACAACAATTTATGTGGTGGTATTTTAATATTATGACAAAAAAAAAATGTATTTTTATAATAAATGATGATGATAAAATTATTACAAAATAATGCTTTAAAATGGTTAAAGTATAAAAGCAGCGCATTTTTCATCTATTTTCACAATATTGACTTATTTGTTATGTTTTATTTTTTTTTTTCTTAAAATGTCACAGATGTTCAATAAATATGTGGAAAAAATAAAGATTAGAATTGTTGAATGTTTTAACATTACTCTGCCTTATAATGTACTATTTGATATATTTTGGAAAAATTTCTTTCCTTCTATTGTGGAATTTAATTACGACATTCACATGTTTGACGTGATATCATTCCAAATTAACCCTTTTGTGTTTGAACGTGTCTCGCAGATGAACAGTACTTTTGTTGTAGTAATTATTTTGTTTCTAGCCTGAGAGGATGTACAAACAGTCGTCGCACAATTACCCACTTAACAATTCATTAATTAAGATGAATATGATATGTGGTTGACGATCCAACTTGTATAAAAAAATCATATATGTGAATTTCAGTAAAATAAAGCAAATAAAAAGGTTGTATAAATGGTATTTATCATTTATTTTCATCATTTTTATTCATAGACACATACACTTATGAACATAAGTATTCATACCACTTGTTATAATAAATTTTCCCTGTCTGTAAAAATATTTCTGGACAATCTCATGTAACACTTTTTTTCTCGTAATAAAACCAGAGATGCAAGATACGCTTGTTTGTTGATACTTTTTGTTATGCAATGAGTGTTATATTTGCAAACAATTTTTTATTTTATTTATATGCGTTTTTGCGTAATATCCGACATCAAATATAGGAAAATTTAAATACCACAGAGTCAGCAGTTTTTTATTCAAATTTTAATTTCAATAAGTGGAAATGGAAATTAAACAGAAATTGAGGACATGCAAATATTTCCGATGTAAATTAAAGTAATGAACGTACAATTAAAATGTCTTGTTTACAAATTTAAACAATTTCTTGGTTTGAATCAATATATATTTTTTTGTTATCTTTTGAACCTTTTATCATTTTTTTCAAATTAAAATGTTTTTTTAGAGTAAGTATGGTTTTGTTTCAAATTTAAATCTAATACAAGAATAGGAAAAGAAAAAACAATTCTGCAATATCTTAAACAAGATAAATGAACAAAAATTTTACTGTTGACTAGCTAAAATATTTCATTTAAATTTTAAATATGCATTTCAAATATACACTGAGATAAAAAAAATATATCTATATAAATATCTTGATCTTGTAATCAAAAAATAAAGGGGGACGCTTTGCTTTGCAGAGATTAAATCATGCAGCTAATAAGACAAACAAATTCTCTCTAAGATATAAAATGTTTGTTTGAGAACAAAATTAAGAAAAACATCTTTGAAAGTCATTGTAGATACACAAGTATTTGTATTTGAATAACACATACCAACAGCTAATCAAAAACAAATCAAACCTATTATCTTCTTATATTGAAAGTGAGCAACTGAATCAGAAAAAAATTAACTAAAGAAAACAAAAGAAAAAGATAAATTGAAATTGAAATAGAAATTTGAGGAAATGGCTTGCGAGGGAAAAGAATTTTTAATCAATTTGTTTTTATTTATTTCTTCTTTACTGTTGTTTGCAATGTATAAATTTTGTTTACTTACTTTTGATAAATATTTTAATTTTTTTTTGATTGTGCTGATAAGTTTGTTTTTTTCGTGCCACATGCAGAGCAAAATTGATATTTGAAACAAATCAACTACAGCTCTTTTAAATTGTATTTCAATATAAATTTACTTTAAAGAACTTATTTTTTGTAATCTGAATATATTTTTTTGGAAAATAGAATTACAAACTAAATTAATTACTAAAAAAGTTGAGTTAACTGACGAATTCATTAATTACTTAATTTCCCCATTTTACCGCCTAATAAAAACATTTCAACAAAAAGTGTTTTGAAAAATGGTAAGACTACAGACAATTTAATTAGTTGTCCATTCATTTCATTTATACACTCAATTAAATACTGTTTTCATTTTTATTACATTCTTGGTTTTATTTTTTCTCTGCGCTACATTTTGTTGTTGTTATTATTTTATCTCATTTCACCTTAAATGACAAAATTCACACTTTGTTCCTTTTATATATGACCATCAGTTAGTGTAAATTTATTTTTTCCTTATGTGCAGATTGAATTATTTACAAGAAAATGAGAAATTGCTACGCAACATTCCTACGCAAAAAAGAAAGATCCCTTTTAAATACAAATTTATTGCCAAAAAGATAGATGTGACACAATTACAAAACGTAGTAAATCATGAAGGATGATATCATATTGAAAAAAGAAACACTGTTGTGAAGTTTTCTTAATATTACATTGTAATTGAGTAAACACAGTTAAAAAGGAAAATGCCAGAAATAAAGAAACATGAAACGGTATTTTGATTGCAATAAAAAGACAATGTTGTTCATAATGTTTGTTTTTGTATGTAATATAAATGTAATTTTCACAAGCTAACTCGAAAAAATTGACTTTTGTTCGTTGATGTCAGGAAGATTTTTTTTATTGTTTTTTATAGATAATAATGTTTATTAGTACGAACAATTATCAACTACATAACATGCAATCAAACGGAGTAAATATCATTTAAACGGATGTTTGTCATCTAACTATGACTAATCACTATAAACTTTTAGTATAAAATACAACCAACTGTGCTATAATTGTTTTCACTGTCCTATAAGAAAGAGACAAATTTGTCAATGAATTTATTCAAAGGAAAAGAACCTAAATTTAAATTTCACGAATTAAAGTCAATTGTTATTAATTCTAAAATATATTCTAGTTCATTGACTAAAATAGATCAAACAAGTAATACTGCAGAAAAAATTGATAAGCCAAAAAATGTAAAACATAATCATCAAGCGTATTTCAACAAAGTTACTCATAAAATTGAAGGTCTTCCACCAGAAATAGAAGCAAGCTTGAAACAACTCGAAACTCGTAAGATTTTTGTTTTCTTTTTTTTAATTAAGCTGATTAAATCGTTTGTTATGTATAAGTAGAGAATGTTGACAATAATTTTCAATCGAATGAAAAGGAACCAATAAACAAAATGAAAGCATTCAAACAATCTGAAGCATTATTACAGACATTAATGATAAACGACCCAAGTGATACTATTCTAGAAAATATCATAAGAATGCCAAGGAAATCAGTATCCCTTCCGATGATTCCAACACCAGAAACTGATGATAAAAATGAATTTATTTTTTGATTCGTTTCTCTTATCATATTATAAACCTTTTAATTCATATGCTAATCAAGATCAATTAACGCGATTTCATTATTATTAACATATATTTTATGTAAGATACAAAAAGTTTACACAAAAGAAAATTAAAAACAACATGTTAATAAAAACGTTGGTGCATGAAGTACTTAATTTGATTGTATGAATAATACAAAGCAAAATTATCTACAGTTTTCATAGAGCATAAAGAGAAAATAAGACTATTTAATTTAAAGAAGAATAAGTCATTTACATTTTAATGTTTTCCAAAAACGGTGACAGAAAACTTATAACAAAAGTTGAACATTTAACTTATTATAGTAGTATTTTCACGTGGCAAGCAGCTAAAGTCCAGTTTTTCACAAATTATTTCATACAGGCGTTGTAATGTTTCATACAAGATAAATATTATAAACGACTTTAACACCCTCAAGTTGTCATAAAAATATTTTTTTCGCTGTACTTGGTATGTTTTTTTCTCTTTTTTTCTTTATTTATTAAAATTCAAGACTGGAAATCGTATCACGTCCGTTAATCAAAGTTAAACTGCTGAAATATTCTGTTTATCGTTTTTAAATGACTCATATTCTGCAAAACAACAACCATTTATCATTTTACTCTTCTTAATAAAAAGTGATAGAAAGAAATCTGGAAAACATGTTTTGGGGCTAATATATTTTTGCTGCCATCAGATTAAGAGTCATTTGTAAAAATCAAAGAACATCACATCATTTATAAACAGTTGTGTCAAAATCTGACAAAAATAATAATAAAAAAAAAAATTAAGGATATAACACATCAACAGCAAAATTATATTTTTTTGAGACATATTTGGAAAAAAAATTCTACCAAATTTATTTTTATTATTTTTAAATGACCACTGAAATTCTTTTCAATAAATCATTTTAATACGACTTAATTCCATATTCAACTGTTTATTTAAGTATTGATCTATGATTACAGAATTAATTTCAATGGATTAGTGTAGTCAAATTGTATCGGTGATGCATATGAACAAAAGTTTTATACAGGAAAACCATACTATGAAAATAAATCAGAGCAAAACAGCGGAAATATTTAAATGCGACATCAGACAATTATTCAAAATATAAAACGATTAGTCCCAATTTTCATGATTCAATGTAAACAAATTGTGTCGTTTGTGTGAGGCATGGTTTGAATTCATTTAGAAATTTTATTTGCTATTTTAAACAAACATCCTTTACGACACGGTGTCAAAATAATGTGAAATCAGATGAAAAATTGAAATTCAAATTCCAATTTTTTTTTAACCTCAACCCATTCTTTTTAATGCATAACTTGTGATTTTATATTGTAGAGCATCTAATTCCCATAAATCATTGTCACACCGAATTTTTCATTTCAACAAATAACACCAAAATAAAATTTGTGTGAAGGTAAAAAAAAAGAGAAAAGGTAATAACAAATACCGTTCAAGATGTTTAACAATATCTTCGTATGCTGCACGACAATTTTCCCACATGCCAGTTCTGTAAATAAGTAAAAATAATATATTTTTTCGAAAATGTTAATGAAAAACTTAGTGAAAACTTTTTACCTGGCTATAGCCTCTATTGCAGGTGGAAGATTTTGACCCTTGATGATTGATCCATCTGGTCTAGGAATTCCATGTGGAGTCATTCCTGAACTCATAAGAGTGTGTCCTGGGTTGCCTGGATGATGATTCATTTGCATAAAAGCTGGTATATGATTCAAATGAGTTGGAGGAGCATTATACCCATTTGCTAGAAGAGGTGATTTGTCCATACGAGCTAAATCTGTTAGGAAAAATTAGAATACTTTTTTATTATTTTTATTAAAAATAAAATAAAAAAAATATAATATTTTATAATATGTTCAAACTTAGTATGCAAACAAGAACCCACAGTAGCATACATAAAAGTTATAAAGCACAACTATTTTGATGTTTCAATTAATGGGTTTGACTCAATTCAAAAATTATCAAAATATACATTTTTTTTTATATACAAATCAGAAACAGTTTATTCATTGAATAAAAATTGATGATTGTTGTATTGAGATTTGTATTTATTTTAATTTTCTTCATTCTTGATGAAAAAACTAGTTGATCGTGACATTTCTGACAGACAGAACAACACATTTTTTGTAACTTCAAAAAAAAAATTGTCCAATATATTATCAAAAGTACATTGGTCAACACATTGTACCTTTGAAATATTTTTAATGGAAAATTAAAAAAAAATATTCTATTATTGTGTTAAAGTACTGCTTTGGACAGTATGACTTATTTCATTATTCCAGGTTCTTTTTTACACACATAATTGATATCAAATTTAATTTTTACCCCTTTAAGTGTGTTCTTTCATTCAAAATTAAACTCCCCAGTAAAATAAATGTTTGACTAAATCAAAAAAGGCACATCATCAAACAAAACAATAACAATATTCATTTATTTTGTGTCACACAATAAAGTAACACACTACTTTTAACCATTCTTTATTTGTTTAAATATTACTCACTGTTGAGTTAACAGTACTTTATATTATTTTTGTGCTAAAATGACGATATCAATCCTTTGTTGATACATCATGTTTATGTACGTATTTGTCAGGATTTAAAATATGAAGTGTTTTCAAAGTAGGTAGTAATCCATTACATTTATTTATCTGTATTATTATTTCGTTTTTGTGACATAAAACAATATATAATAAAGAGACATTTAATGTGAATTCATATTGAGGAAAATAAAGCAACCATACATAAAACAATTAGATTCGTGTCTTTGCATAAATAAATCTGGATAAATTGCATAGTTATCTATAATTAAATATTGGCGAATTGTTGAAGTAAAAGTAAAAAAAAAAAATAATTAAAGACTATCTAAAATAATTTATAGAACAGTAAGAGTTTAAGGTGTGGTACTTCATATTTTCTACAATGCCTTGTATTAGAATTTTTTTTATTTCATAGGAGCTTTTTTTGAATTTGAATTTATTTCATAGAACAAAATCTACTTATACAAATGATTTGATTTTTACTCTATATCCTAAGTTCAGAATACTTTTTTAAAACTATGTATGAATACTAAACTACTTATTTAAAATCTTATTCAAACGTAGTTGTTTCTTGGTAAAGGTAGATTTTCTTGGTTTAATATCATTTTTTAACTTTACCATTAGAATCCAATTTACATATACTCTGTGATTTTTTAAAAATATAATAAAGTTCATATCACAGTTATTTATCATTTGAGTCATCTCAATGGTAATCTGCATTCATTTATGTATTTATGTATTTACTGCGACTCACAAAAGTTTATTGTAATTTTTTTTTTTATCATTAACTATCACAAAGCACAGTTGTACTACGACATATCTTTCTAATCTTTTACACTTTCAACTCTAAACAGACCAGTTGGACACCAGTGAGACCATCGATAAGCTCCAAAAAAAATGTTGAGTTTTTGGATGGCCCCACTCGTCTCCCACTTGTCCCACTGGTGTCCTAAATAGTGTATAGTTTGAAAATAACGTACTTTTATTACTTATGAATCATAAAAAAATAGTTTCTGAGCTTTATTCATTATCACATTAAAAATGTAAAAATCAAAATTTTATACTTCATGCTTATTTAATTATCACCTTAAAAATTAAAAATCTCCTGTGTATGCAGGATGAAAATTGATTACAACTGAGCATTCTGCGCATCTGTCATTCATATTTAAGTTATATAGATTTTAATTTTATTTTGTAATTTGTAGAAAAAGAAGAAAAAATCGATTTTTAATTCTTTTATGTTCTCAAATATAAAAAATCTCATTGAATTATTGTTATTTTACGTTTTTGAATAAAATTTATGTGCAATCTTAAAATTGGATTTGAGTCAACCGCCCATATTTCTTAATATAAAAAAAAACTAACAATTATCATTGCTCATTAAAAATACATAGTTGCAAATATTTATGGAGAAGTTTATTATAATTTTTATTATACCTTTTAAATATTTACGAGTTCTTAAGAAAAAAGACAGAAATTTTAGTGTTTCAATAATTTGTATTGAAGAGTTTAAAGTTTGATTTAAACAATCATGCAAAAAAGAGGTTTCTTCTAATGTCTCTTTCAAGTTTTAATAAAAAAAAATAAAAATCAATCAAAAGTTGTTCGAATTGAGCTCGATATGCCAAATATCTGAAAATTGTTTATTTGTATTGGAATGCATTTTTCTAAGAGCTGTAGATATAAAGGTTATTCTGAAAAGATTTTTTTGTAATTTTATTATTATTCTCTTTTACATTTGAAATAAGATATTCCATGTTAACGAAAATAAGGTTTTATACAGTAGTATTAATTTGAGAAACTTTATTAACTTTCAATTAATGTTTTGTACTTCCCTTTTTATGTATTTTTAATCATTATTTGTTTCAATGTTTCCGCATAAAGGAGGATTGTATGTAATACAAAAAGATATTTTATTTGATTTTATTCATGCTTGATTATTATAACACCGTACAACAGATTTGAAAAAAGTATTTAGACTCCAATTTAGTTTTGATTTTTGAAAAGTAGAAAAGAAAAGAAAAATTTTGGCGTTTACAGTTTTTCAAAATCGGGCTAAATAGCTGAGATATGAATTTTTGAAATTTTCCATATAAATGACACATTTCGTCATGTCTCAGCACAGAGATTGAAAAACATGCTCTTACTCATTTTGAGATATCTGGTAAACTACATGAGCTACAAAGAAGATCAATAGATCGTTGAAAAGAAGACGAATAAAGCTAAATGAATTTAAGGATTAGGATACTAGATCAGCCAAAAAAATGGGCTTTTCAGGCTCACAAAATAAGTTCTGAATAAAATCTTTGCTTTTTTTTATAGATTTTGTTATTTTTTTTTTACTTTTTGACCATTTTTGTATGGTTGAATGTTACAATTAATAAAACTAAGTCATAACTGAATTTTTTAAGTTATTTAAGCCATACTGGATGCAATTTTACTCTGGTTACATCAAAAACCGACAAATATTCAATCATTTGATGGTTTCCATGTTAATTTACAAATAAAGTCAAGAGTTTAAGATGTTAATGAAGTAAGAAAAAGTTTTGTGAAATGGTTTCTTTTTTTTATTTTCTCTAACATTCATTAAATAAGATTTTTTTTAAAAATGTTGGTCTTTTCCATATGAGGTTTTTTTTCTATCGTTTTTTTAAAGTTTTTCGTATCGACACTATATTCCTAAGCCACTGTGGCCTATCTTCTTATTCGTCAAATAACTGTCCAAAATTCTCAGAAAAGTTATACAAATGAGAGTTGTCACAAGTGCTTAATATGAATCATATTGGTAGAGAAATGCACATTTATGATCTAATCAATTAATGATTTTTGATATAACCAGAGTAAAATTGCATTTAGCAATACGTAAATAACTTATAAAAATGCAGCTAAAAATGTAGTTACAATAATTGTAACATTCAACCATTTAAAAATGGTCTTAAAGTAAAAAAAATAGCAAAATCTATAAAAAAAAAACAAAGGTTTTATTCAGAATTTATTTTATGAGCCTAAAAAGCCCAATTTTTTTGGCTGATCTCTTATCCAAATCCTTAAATTCATGTAGCTTTATTCGTCTTTTTTCCAACGATCTATTGATCTCCTTTGTAGCTCATGTAGTTTTCGAGATAACTCAAAATGAGTAAGACCATGTTTTTCAATCTCTGTGCTGAGACATGGCGAAATGTGTCATTTATATGGAAAATTTCAAAAATTCATATCTCAGCTATTTAGCCCGATTTTAAAAAACTGTAAACGCCAAAATTTTTCTTTTCTTTTCTACTTTTCAAAAATCAAAACTATATTGGAGTCTAAATACTTTTTTCAAATCTGTTGTACGGTGTAAATAAAAGAAATAAACGTGCAATAATCAAATAAAATTCTTAAAATTTAATTGAATAAAAATACTTCAACTTATAATTTAAAAAATATTACTATATGTTGACAAAAATCATTTTAGAAAATTTGGAAGCATTTTTTAACAGATAAAAATAATTTCTATTATTCTATATAAAAATTCTAATTCAAATATCTTTGTTTAAAGGTTGAGTGTAAATATTAGGGTAATTTTAGAAAAATAAAATCCACATCAGTCAAGCAAAACTGGATTCTTTATACGATTTTAGGTAGTGTTTCCTCAGACCAAAAAAAAATTTTCCATATAAATTATACCTGCTCTCGCGATTTTAAAAAAGTCATATTTGAGCAAAAAAAAGTTAGTTTCGAACAGATTGGTAAACAAACAATTTACTTTACTTTTATGATCAAATTGAGATGAAGTGAAATATTCGTATGATTTTTTTTCTCTCCCTCTCTCTTTTTTTCTCTCTTAAACTGTTTCTGTCTCTAAAATGAACCCTCTCTAAATGCGGAGCTGCGAAGCAGCGGAGCATTTGTAATCAGAATGATTTTTTATGTCTCTATGCTTTTCATACAGAAATGCGGAGCTGCGAAGCAGCGGAGCATTTGACATCAAAATGTTTTAAGTTTAATGAAATAATTTCCGCATTTAAGTATAAAAGGATAAAGTGATAAAAAAAATGTTGATGTCAAATTAAGTATAAAAGGATAGAGTGATAAAAAAAATGTTGATGTATAAAAAGCATAGAGAGATAAATAATCATTCTGATTACAAATGCTCCGCTGCTTCGCAGCTCCGCATTTCTGTATAAAAGGATAGAGAGATAAAATCATTCTAATTGCAAATGCTCCGCTGCTTCGCAGCTCCGCATTTCTGTATGAAAAACATAGAGAGATAAAAAATCATTCTGATTACAAATGCTCCGCTGCTTCGCAGCTCCGCATTTCTGTATAAAAGGATAGAGAGATAAAAAATCATTCTGATTACAAATGCTCCGCTGCTTCGCAGCTCCGCATTTCTGTATAAAAGGATAGAGAGATAAAATCATTCTGATTGCAAATGCTCCGCTGCTTCGCAGCTCCGCATTTCTGTATGAAAAACATAGAGAGATAAAAAATCATTCTGATTACAAATGCTCCGCTGCTTCGCAGCTCCGCATTTCTGTATAAAAGGATAGAGAGATAAAATCATTCTGATTGCAAATGCTCCGCTGCTTCGCAGCTCCGCATTTCTGTATGAAAAACATAGAGAGATAAAAAATCATTCTGATTACAATGCTCCGCTGCTTCGCAGCTCCGCATTTAGAGAGGGTTCATTTTAGAGACAGAAACAGTTTAAGAGAGAAAAAAAGAGAGAGGGAGAGAAAAAAAATCATACGAATATTTCACTTCAATCCAATTTGATCATAAAAGTAAAGTAAATTGTTTGTTTACCAATCTGTTCGAAACTAACTTTTTTTTGCTCAAATATGACTTTTTTAAAATCGCGAGAGCAGGTATAATTTATATGAAAAATTTTTTTTTGGTCTGAGGAAACATTACCTAAAATTGTATAAAGAATCCAGTTTTGCTTGACTGATGTGGATTTTATTTTTCTAAAATTACCCTAGTAAATATGTAAGAATGATTAATACAATATCTTCTTGTTCGTGATAACATATTTCCCTAGGTAATTCTGATCAAATATTGATTACTACAGTTATTCAAATGTCTTACATAGAGAAACTTAATTGATTTTGAAGCAACATAATATTTCATACAATTTTCAAAACTACGTTACTTATACTTTTTACATGTTTTCGCATTTCAATATGATATTTTCAATTAACTCCGTAAATTACAATTATAATTTTTAATACAAATTTTTACCAAGTATAGTAATTGTGACAACATTAAATTGTTTTAGGGGAATGACAAAGATTGTTCATTAATTTAACTAAATTGAGAAAAAATTAAATAAAAGAGTTTGCAAGGTAAACTCAGTAAGATAAAAAGAAATATAGAACTTGATTATGAACGATTTACACGAGTGCATTTCTGGTTATCAAGAGTATTCAAAACTTTAGCAAAATAGAAATCGAAAAAAGATTTTTTAAGTTATAAACGATATTTTTGGTTTCTTAATGTTTTTACCGTTTTTCTTTTGCAATTTTGAATAAGGTTCTTACAAAGTAAAACCATAATGCAATGAGAAATTTAAATTTTTTTATCAAATAAATCAAAAGTAATACATCATTTGTTTTTTTATCAAAATAAAATTTGTAATCAAATATACATTAATTGAATACGAATACAAAAAAAAAAAAACAAAAACAACCCTCAAAGAATAAATATCAATTATGTCAAATAGGTACGTCAGCAACAATAACTAGAACGATTGATAAGCAGTTTAATAAATGAATAAAACACTGAAATGACTGATTGTTTTGTAAAAAGTGTTGAAATATATAGCTTTATGTTGTATCCCATGTTATTTGCTATTGGGACAAAAATTATTATTAGAAATATATTTTATTCACAGTCAGTTTGAATAAAAGAATCGTTCATAATAAGTTAAAAAAATACAAAGTTTGTGAGAGATTTTTGGGTTTAAAGTATATTAGAGATCATCAATCATATTTTTAGACACTTTTCCCCTCTGAGTAAAGAAGTCGATTCATGTTTGTTGTTTAGATGATGACGACTTAGTTTGATACAAATATGTGAAATATTTCCAACATTAGATTTATTCATAATTATAATCAAAAAATCTCTTTTTCAAACCCGTTTGATTGAATACGGTTAGTATAAAATTTGAATTTATTGTAATTTGGTAGAATAAAAAGTTGTCGAAAATGTATAGTTATGATAAATTTTTCTAAATCGGTTAGTATTGAAGTGAAAGTTAGAATTAATTTTTTAGCTCTTTTTGTCTTACTTAATGAGCTAAATCAATTTTATAAAAGTTTAAACTTTGATATATAGTTTTTTCAATAAGTGGGGAAAATGACTCTTTTCTTTGACTATGTTATAATTTAATAAAAAAAAACTGCGCTCAATATTTTAAAATGGTAAGTCTGGAAATTTTCAGGATTGAAAACCTTTTTGATGTGTTTGGGGATTTTTCATACCGTTGACATCAATTTTTTTTTTGACAATACTGATCAATGAAGAACTTGAAACGGCTTTTTTGGCTTTTGATTTAAATTTATAATCATTTCACTTTCTGTAAATTGATAAAGAAAACTCAGAAAAATGTCGTTAATGATGTCTAATAAACTAAGAAATTAAGTTGGCTCATAAAATGCGTTTATTTATATCATTCACGCAAACTGTTTGCTATATTTGGTTATTATGAAATCTAGTAATTCTAGTAACAAGATTTTTTTTGAAGAATTGGTGTTTGTGATCTCACAATTGTTTTTCAGCCATGAATTCAATGATTGTCCTATTCACTTATCAATTTTAATCTGTAAATTATTTTTTAAAACTTATTTCAAACTTCTCGAATTCATTGACTTGAACAAAAATAACATTTATTGTGCATGAAAAATGTCATCGGAACTCAATAATATTATTTCATGCATGTTAAATGTTCTGCTCTTGCTAGTTTTTTTATCCAAAATATGATCCCCTTCATTTATTCACAAACACACGCTCATACTTTTGATTGATACAGGATTACAATTTCTATTGCTTTTCATTCAAATATCAGCGTTGGGTTGGCGGTGTTGCGTAAATTATTATCCATTTCCCCCTAAGTATTATTTTTTCTATTCTATTTTAGTGAAATGTCGCCTATTATACGATATTATCGCTTTACTTTTATCTTTTCCACAATTGACTCGGTATTGACAACAATAAAGTTAAAAAATGTGGATGAAGAAGGGTTTCACCACATGTTGATTTATTTTGTCGATTTTTCGTGTATTAATGGGGGGATTGAAATTGTCCTTAAATATATTGACCTGGTAGATGCTAACAGGTGGAATATGCTAATAACAGCTATGTAGAAATTCTAAAGAAAACGAAAAAATAACAAATATTTAAATGATAAAAAACTTAGAAATAAGAGTTTAGTAAAAATATCTGTACATAGAGAATGAGAATTTAGTGTTAAATAATTTTGATATTAGTTTTAAAATGCATACATAAATTTTTGACTTTAGAATTCGTAAGAATTCTAAGAAACTTGAAAGATAAGAAAAAAATATGTAATATTAAATCATAATCACAGAAATGTAACTGATTCAAAAATCAAATCTTAAAACTCTAAAGTTAAATACAGATACACGCATAATTTACCCCTTGGCTGCCTATCTCAGACATAACTGATTAA
Source organism: Culicoides sonorensis (assembly GCA_900002565.1). NCBI lineage: Eukaryota > Metazoa > Arthropoda > Insecta > Diptera > Ceratopogonidae > Culicoides > Culicoides sonorensis. The sequence goes on from LN483588.1 coordinate 25,377, forward strand.
AATAATTTAATTTTTTTGCAAAATCAACCTGCACAATATGGTATTTTTTATTGTTTTGCATATTGCATATTTAAAGTTATTTGCATATCCAAATATATATTTCATTGACTTTGTATGATATGATTGACTTTGATGGAAGAATTTTCAATATAAATATGCAAATTTTTGCTTGATTATCATTTATTTCAGACATGTCCAAAAAAGAGATGAAATAAAATTGAATATTATTTTTGATGATCTTTTAAAATTCTCTTTATCTTATTTTTCATTCTTAAAACCAATAAATAAATTGCATATGGAAAGCGTAAATCATTGAATTTAACCCAAAAACTACAGATTTTTGATGCGAAATGTCAATGAAATATATAATTGGCAAATATGGTTATTTTAACATTTATTCTTGAAGTCTGTTATTACGAATCCATAATATTAATATTCTCAATTATTTTGTCTTACTATATTTAAATATTTTAAAAGAAGCAATACAAGAATGATTGTTATTTTTGTATTGTTGGAAAAAACAGATGTTATAAATCAGGTGACTCAAATGTTAGTGGTCGTCGTCAAACTGTCTGAGATTTTATAAATATTTAATACCTTTGTAAAATCTATTGTTACCTCTATGGTTTAATACCACTAAGTAATTGTTGAGTTGTTCCCATCCAATTCAACTCATTCTTAATGTATGTGGTTTTGAATATACCGTACATAGATTTATTGAGTTTAAGATGCGCTAAAAAAAACTTTTCTTTTTTTGGCACGTTTTTTAAATTCATGATAAAAATATTATTCTAACATATTGAAATAAATGATCAAAAGTCATATTAAAGATTGTGACTTTGTTTTATTTTTTATATTTTTATTTGTGCATGAAATTGTTTTTTTATTATTATTATAGAAGATATGTAAACATGACTCTTACTGCTATTTCAATAACTGACTGATAGGATGGCCACATTGTTTTACAAATGACTGTTATAAATATTCGATTAGGTTTACTATTTTGGTACAACACAATATAATTATGTTTTGCTTTGGCACATGAGTTAATTTAATATTGATTGAAGTCAAATATAATAATAATGAAGTAATTAAATGAGCATTTATGTAAATATTAGAATATAATTGAACGTCAATTATGTAAAGAAAATATAGGTAAAATTCGAATTTTATTATTACACGTTCTGTTTATTTTATTTCCTGTTAAAAAACAAGGGGATTCAATTGTTCACTCAGTTTTTAATTTAATCAATTTTATTTACAAACCGTGTCAAGGTATAGTTTTAACTTTTACTTACCATTCATGTGTCCATTTTCATAACTACTGTAATCACCGTTGTCCAGTCGGTGTTTCTTTGTCATTTGTGATGGATGTGAATAATTAGATGGTGGTAAAGATAAACCGACCGGTCCTCTTTTAGGTGGTCTTCCAGGTCTAGAGCTGAAACATTGCAGAACGTTACTGACGTTAAAGATAATCAAAACAAAAAAAAAGAAAAGCACCAAAATTATTCTTTTTGATGGGTTAACATGATTCTTTAAAAGACAAGCGAATCATCAACTTAAAATTTGCTCTTACTTAGTTCAACCAACTTAATAGAATTGTAAACTTTAACACAGAAATGAAAACTTCTTATATTGTCTTATTATAAATTAATTTTTTTTTAAATAATATATAAAGTATTCAACAAAAATAAAACTCTAAATAAAGGACACTAAAATTGAATATATTGGAAATGGTTAACATTAATTTTAAAGCTTAATTCTTTCTTGATTTTACGAGTAACTCCATAAATTCTTAAAAATCAAACTAAAACTTGAATTAATTACCTAATAGTTAATTAGTTTATTTTCGAAGCATAACTGGTAAATAAAATATATATTGAAGTATAAATTCATCGATTTTCTACAATTTTTAAAAGACAGTAGTTTTTTTGAATTCTGAAGACATAAAACATACTTAATTTAATAATAGTACGCTCCTATTAATATCCTTTAACAATAGAATTATTCTTTTATATCACTTTCTATAACAAACATTATTCATGCAGACATATTCAAAATATCTATTATTCTGCGTACATCTTTTATAATGCGGTTTTCCAATTTAAATTTTGATATATTTATGAATATTAGAAATGCATTAATGTTATATATATACTAAGTAAATACAAAGCGATTGTTCCTGAATGAATTTTATGTTTAATTTTGAAATTGCACATCCATTCAATTTATTAAAATTGCATTTTATTCAACGAAAACAACAACATATTTTTATCTGAAGCGTGTCCGTAACGATATTACTATTATTAAAATGCCATAAATACAATATATTGTCGAAAAAGTGATAACAATGAAAACAATGCAAGATTGCATAGAATAGATAATAAGTTGTAAAATTTACCTAAATTTTGGATGGAAAATATTTAGCTATTTTCATATTATTATCAATCATGTTGAATATAACAGTTTTACTAAAATTTAACTGCAAATCAACCATACATCATTTTACTTAAATTTAGTTAGAAAATAAAAATAAATACGTAACTGAACCTTATACTTAAATTGTCGTAGCACTAAAAATTTCTTATTTTTACCTATTTAATAACGCTTTTTATTTTGTGTTGTGAAGTGTTCTGTTGCATTAAATAAATTATTATTAACGAGTTAAAAGAAAATATTTCTACAAAATAATACTAATGATAACGGAGGGATGGAAATGTTTACTTTGTTTAATATATTTTATATTATTAGTATTGTAAAACTTTACTTAAGATTTTGTTTCTTTTATAATACTTTTTATTAAATAAATAAAATGGGGTGAGAGGTGTTTCACGCCGTATTTCAGATTTTAGTTGAGCCTTTTAACGTTTTTAAAGTGCATTAACCCGAAAATCTAGAAAAATTATTTTTGAGTCTTTCTTCTTATATTTGAAGTAAAAACACTTCTCGTCTTACAAAAAATAATTTGATTTATCAAATAAAACTAACACCCGTTGTGTTAAAAAGGCAATGAAACGTAATTAATAGTAATAAAACCATAATATTACAACTATAATGTCCTTAAACTAAATCTGTTCTAACCAAAGTTGATGCCAGAAAAATAATAATTTATTTTATTATACAAGTTTAATTGAGTTGGAGAAACTCAAACAGTTTTGACTGATATTCATTATTTTATCTATTTTTAGGGTTTCATACAAAAATTATTATTTACGACAAAAATAAAATCTAGTGAGAATGTCCCCGAAAAACTAATTTCGTCAGTGGATTTCTACCAACTTGTAGCAAAAAGTTTCTTTTCATTGGGAAATAAATTATATTTTGGTATTTATTTACTTTATTTTGGCCAACCACCCATATCATTTACCACCAAAGACCATATACAGACAAAAAACTATCATTCATATCTCTTTGCAAATATATGAATTTGTGTGTTTTTATAAAAGAGGGTCATATTACATTTTTGTTTTTGTATGTTTAAACAAACGAAACACATTTAATATTTAGAAGAAGGCACATTCTTTAATATTTACTTCATTTTATTCTCTGTTTTGTTTTATTGACCTAATTAAATATATAAATGGGCTTATCTTGTGACATTTGCTTGAATGCACTGATGGAAAGTGATTTGAGAAAATTTTTATAACCATCACTTTTATAATTTTTTTTACAACTGGTAATAAAATTTTCATCGAGAATTAGATTCTATAAAGCTATAAAATTAACAGAATTAAAAATAAATATTGATTAAATTTTATTCATAATTATCTTTATAAATTAGTTTTAAATAAAAAAAAAATCATTTGATTAGGAATGAGAAGAAACTGAAAAATATACTTTTTTTCATATTGATTTGATGTGTAACATTGTGTTTGCACTTTTGTTTGAATTAAACTGAACCTGCGAAAAAGGGTTATTTGATATTAATACATACTTACATAGGAAAAGGGTATTGAAATTGAGATTTTCAAGAATAATCAGGTATTTATAATATTTTTCTCCATTCAAAAATAAAACAATTCTCGAGATTGTAAAATGTAATTTAAGAAGACGTACTTTTGGTGCACGTGTATCTTTCACTACATGGCATTTAAAATGCGAGTAGCTTTAATTATTTATACATGAAACATAATCCTAAAATTTAATAATTCTTCAGTTCACCGTAAAAATTTTGTTGAAATATTTGAGTATATATTAATATGACGATGACATCAAAATGAAAGGGTTTTATAATCACATATTTTTAATAAACATTTTGTTTCAACGGTGGCTTTGGCGGTATCATAATTTCTGTAAAAATATAAGACGAGTTGTCATAACCTTATACTCTTTAAATCAGCATCATTTGAAGAAAGTTATTATTATTATTTAAACATCTAAGAAATATTTTGGGGTAAACATATAAAACCCCGACAATATCGTGTAAAGTATGAAAAATATATATATTAATATAATGTTCTTTGACACAGCAAGTGGTGAGACTTGTAATTTATTCATTTCTTATTTCATGAAATAAAATAACTAGATAATAAGTGAAACATCATTGCAAAGAAAAATATAAAAATTATTAGCACTACTGAAAAATAAATCAAAAAAAGAACAATAAATATTAATTTTCTTTTTTAAAGACAAAAAAATATTACAAAATAATTAATAATGAAATTCTGATTTGTTTTATTTGTATCATTCGTAATACAAATGTTAATATCTATTTTCCGTATCCTCTATTAAGAAAGGCGAACTTGATTCATGTTTTTGAGATACAATGAAATTTTTTGGCATTTTTCTGTATTTGAGATGTTGACTTAAAAATATCGGTTTTAAACTAAATTATTAAATAATAGGTTTTATGGTTCAACAAAATATTTTTTATTGATTTATTTAAAATCTATTTAAAAAAAATAGTAGAAAACAGTAACATCACAACGAAAAATTAATATAATTTTTCAAAAACGTATTCAATATAATAAATTGACATATCAAAGGGTCAGTATATAAATTTAATACTTTGTTTCGATGTTGAATTCAATACACAAAACAAAAAAAAAGGGAAACGAGAAAAAAAATATTGCAACAATCCAAAATCATGTTCCATAAAAAATTGAGTTGTAAGAATTCTTGTAGTATTTATTTAAACATGTAACGAAGGAGAAAAAAAGGAATTTTTGTATTAATTTTTTATTCATATTGGAAAAATAGAAAATAATGTAAGGATTTAGGGAAATATAAATGAAATATGAATTGATGCATGATATTGACCACTTATCAGATGTAATAGGGATTTTCATTATTTATTAGGAAGGGAGCTGTAACACCTACAATGTTTATTTTATTTGTTTAGAAGATGATTAGATATAGAATCAATAAAAACTTTTGTAAAAAAAGTAGAGTAGTCCGTTAAAAAAAGATCTCATAATTATTTTATCCTTTGAAAGATAAAAAAGAGAACGATATATGTATGATACAAAAAACCTTTAACCGTTAAAATAATATTATAAAAAGGAAGAAATTGAAGGGAGCGCATACATTCCAGACGTAAATACAAATATGATTTGCCATAGGCAATTTTATGATGATATACAATAATATACAGTATTTTTTGTTATAAAAAACGAAGTATTAAACATCTAAATATTGTATTACTGCAACCATACTTTAAAATAATTTTTTTTCGACAGAAAAATATTCAAACTAAAATAATTTATCTTAGTTTTGATTTGTTTGAGTTTTTTTTTGGGTAAAATAGATCCACTATTGTTTACCAAACAATACAATAAGTCATGAAATAATACTCTCAATATGTGAACATAATATCTGGACATAATTATTATCGCATACATGTGCTGTGACATTACGGTGTGTGCTTAGTGGATGTTTGTATTGCAAATAATCAAATCAAACAAAATAACATCAATATTATCCATTAGATATCGTGTATTCATTCACTTTATATATATTATTTGGTCATTTCATTATTATTTTGTGAGTTTAAATGGATGTGTAAGATGTAATAGAGAAGTTTAAATGTATTGTTAAATTGTATGAACCTATATTTTAGCTCTATTTATCCAAGTTTTGTTAATCATAATACTCATTTGTATTTTTATAATACTAATAATGATATTAATGGATTTATTGTGTGGTCAAAAATAGAATTGTAATGCATTCTATTTGGAATATGAGAATAATTGGTATAATAGCTATTGTTATAAGACTTATCTTAAATGCACATGACTACTATTATAATTTAAAAAAAAATATTAAATCCTTATAAGGATTATTATCATAAATCTTTTTATAGTTCGATAACTGAAGAATTCATTTTAAGTTGAGCTTTTAACGTGTTAAAACTGTTATTATCAACCATAACTGAACAATCACGAGGTTCTAGAAAACCGAGTTTCATTAAATCATCATTTTTTATATTTTTTTTCTGTCGGTTAATTTTTTTTTGCTTTTTCTATTCCTCTATTTGAACTTTGTCATTTGAACTTGAAAATTCATAACATGAATTTGAATACTGGTTTTAGTTGATAAAAGGATAGAAAGATAATCTGTATTATTATGAAAAATCGATATATTGCTTGTCGAACTGCATTTCAATGTTCAGCGAGCATGTAAAAATACCTTAATATAAGAATGCACCCTCTTTACATTTATTTATACGAAACATTTTAATTTCATTTCTATAAAATAAACAATTCAACTATCAGTCAATTCACAGAGTAAATGCAAAGAGTAAAAAAAATATTTATTTTCCTTTTTTAACTATTTGTAAAAATAAACATAAAATGATATGATTTCAATTGCAACAGAATACAAAATGAAATAATATCTCATCATAACTTGTCTAATTATTGCACAAAACATTCAGATTTTATTCAATGCATATTAACAATAACAATAATAATAACATTAACAACAATAGAAATATATCAGAGGAGTTGTAAAGTAACAGATATCACAAATATATACAATAATACATGATCAACAATGACTGTTATAAAATTGCATAATGGGATAATAGCCAACGGGCTTTTTGTCTTGATTCCATGCATGTTATGATCAAAACACTGGAATCACCTTGTTTTTGATGTGTTATAACAACAGTTCGATTTTTATTATTTTTAAGATTTTTCATCAAAAATATTTATTTAATTACATCTTGATATTTTATTTATAGAGCTTAGCAGTCAAAGATTACAACAAAAGACAAGAAAAATTAAGATGCATGTTTTTATTAATTGCAATTACTTTCATAATTTTTTGCTAAACTCAGATACATCAGAAAATTGTAAAGTGTAATAGTTATAAGAGTGGAAACAGGAAAAAATCTCTTTAAAAATTTCATATTTTTCTAGCTGCCATAAAGAAAATATTATTTTTTTGCCTTAATGTTGAATACATTTCAATCAAATACATGAGATATTTTAATTTTCAAAATTGATACTAATATCAGAAACTATCAATCACGATGATTTACTTTACATTTTTCCTAAAATATTATAATATCAGTCAAATTTTTATATAAAACACTGAAAACAGCGGTGTAAAAAAAAATAGTGCCCATTGAAATTTAATTCATATGTGCATTACAAAGCATAAATTAGTTCATATAAATGAAAAAATATTTATCTTTTCTCATAAAAACACCATATGAACTTAAAAAAAACTATACGAAAAACAATAGGTACGGTTTAATGAATAGGCGCCTTTTTTATTGTATTTTAATTATCAACAAATTTGATATGGACTCCAAGTTTTTTTTATTTTGAATAAAAAAAATATATCATTTTACTACTATTTTAAAAAGAAAAAAATAAATAATTAATTATGGATATTAAAAGGATAATTTAAACTATAATGTATAATAATTTTTCAATACAATCTTTGGTCCAATTTTTTTAAAAGTAAATTGTTAAGTCATTTTTAATTACTTTTTTTATATCCACCAATTTCTATTCATGTACGGTAATATATCATTTTTAATTAGGTAAAAACCAAATTAATTAAAAATCGTCTTTGATGTAATACACTTCTTGAGGTAAACAAATTTTGTTTCTGATTTTTGTTTGCTGAATATGAGCAAGTGGTCAAAAAAAAATTTCAGCATTGTATTGATAAATTTTGCTTAAAGCATGTAACACAAAAAATTGATGAATAAAAATTATTTAGTTTTTGTCTCACTTTTTGACGAACTTTAAAAGAAAACAATTTTTTAATCATCAATTTTCTCTAATTTTATTTTCTTTCAATAATACTGGATGAGAAAAACATTGTGATATACTTTTCTCAAATTGATGTAGACTCTCTCTTTGAATACTTTTACCAATAGAGGTGATTCTAAGGACCAAATCTAAGAATTAAGTATTAACTTTATTATATTGAAAGTTTTATGAGGTTTTGTATAGCCATCTTAAGGCTTTTTCCTCCACTACATATAATGCTGTTTAACAGACAATAAACAAAGACTACCGTGACTTATTAAAACATATTATTAATAGGGCATTATTTTAATTAATTCACTTTCGTTGCAAGGGCTTTCTTCCGACATTTTTATCTTTTTTTACTAACATTTTAATGAGGATTTCTGATGGCAACAAATATTTTATCTATTTCTCACTTCGATTGATTGTAAAATTTCCCCTTATTTTATTCTATTCTTATCGTGTTACTCTTTTCATAAAAACATAACTTTAAAGAGCCTAGATAACAAACTAACTGTAGACATAAAATAAAGTCAAATTTTCAAAATCAATTAAAAAACTTTCCAAACATATTACTTTAGACATTTAGTGATTTAGATTTTGTACTTTTGTATATATATTCTGTATATTGAGTTAACTTATAAACCAAAAGCGGTGTTTTATTCAAGGTGACATTAAATCAAGAAATTCAATTTGTAAGTTGATTCACCCCTTTTAAGGAATAATATTTCAGAAATTTGCACTACAATTTGTATAGAAAATAATATCAATTAGTCAACTCTGTATTTGTAAGATAAGTCATACACCAAAACTTATTATAATCATTGATGCATCAGAGCATGCAATTGGAATTTCGTACCATTCTCTTATTTTATGAACTTCATCAATGAACAAGTAAAAGTAAAGTGTAATGAAAGATTTTCATACTCATAAATTAAATTGTTAAACCTGTGATATTAGAATTACGATCAAGAAATGTACTTTAATGTAAAATAAGAACAAACAAAACAAACATTTGTAATTTTGGAAATAAGAAAACATACCGAAATATTTAACTTATCCTTGGAAAATACTAATATCCGTATTTGTATAAGTTTAATGAATCTCACAAATTCCGATATTTACCACACAATTATGTTATTTATTCACCGGAAAATACACAACAAATTGGATGCACTGGGAATTTTGTTATTAACTGGACATATCAGCATAAGAACCGTTGAGAAAATACAGTGCATAAATAATTGATAAAGATATTCACCATAAACTAATTAACTGCTCTTGTTTAAATGTATTTGTAGGCCACAAAACCGCACAGTCGTCACTTGTAATGAAATTCAACACTTCTACTATTATGCACAAATAAAATCCACATTGTATTGAATATATTTAAATGTTAACACAGACTATAGGAATCTGAATGCTTAGTTCAATTCAATTAAACTAAATTATATAAAAGCAGCTTTAGGTAATGATTTTAAATTCATTTACCACAATGTGTTTTGCATTTTTTAGCTTACACTTGTGCTTATCTGACTTTTATGCAAGAGTAAATGTATTTTGTTTTTTAGATTAAAATTTTTTTTCTAACCCATAATTATTCATTTAAAGAAAATTTATTTTTTAAAAATATCTGTTAGTTTTTTTTTATATTTATCAATTGTGGAAATGAAATAAATTGCGAAATTTATCGAAAGTATAAACTTATTTTATTGCTTTAACCGCACCATAATTTAAAAATAGAATTCAAAAATATTTCTTTCTATTAAATAATCTTCTTTCACTTTTATTGCAAATTATTTGTGTGCATAAAATGAATATGTTTTACTATTTGAAATTAATTAACATGTTGCAGTATTATTGAAATTAACCATCTAATAAAAATTGTAAAATTCTAATAAATGTTTTATGAGCATTCTGGGAGGTCTCTATTAAAGTTTATTCAAAATATTTTATTTTTAAATCAAAGTGGTCATTCGCAGATATTTTTTGGCTTATAAATACAAAAGAAACTCCGGAACAAAAATGCTTAATTTACTTAAAAGGGTTTGTTATATATATATATATATATATGTGTTTCTGTTGTATCATCCAAGAACCGTATTAACATTTCATTAAAAAAATATTCGTATAATTTTAATTAACAGATCCCTAAAACAAGACGTACCGGAATTCGAGGAAATTTTTAAAAAAATATTTGCTTACGATTTTTCACTTTTTTTTTTTAATTGAAATACATTTTAATTTATTTCTCTTAGATCTATAATTTTTTTTATAAAAAAAGTTTAAAGAAAATTGGAAATATAAACACAATTTTTATAAATATTGATACATTACCGCGCCCCAGGACGATGATAAATTGTGCTACTACTAGAAAGAAATAAAAGAGAAAAAAAAATTTGTATAGGATCAAACATAAAACAAGGGGCCATTTAATGATTTTTTTCTTTTACATTGGATAAATTATATCAATACAAGTTTGTTTCCTTTACAAAGATTTTTATACACGGCAAATGCAAAAGTTGCCGTATTTGTTGCCGTAGACGGCAACTTCTTGCCGTAGTACGGCAACTCTACGGCAATTGTACGGCAACAAATACGGCAACATTTTCAATTTTTTTTTTCATTTATACAATATAATGTTTACAAAAAACTTAAAATTTTCAAAAAACTCAAAAATTTCAAAAAACTCAAAATTTTCAAAAAAAATCAAAAATTTCAAAAAACTGAAAATTTTCAAAAAACTCAAAAATTTCAAAAAAAGTCAAAAATTTCAAAAAACCGAAAATTTTCAAAAAAACTCAAAAATTTCAAAAAACCGAAAATTTTCAAAAAAGTCAAAAATTTCAAAAAACTGAAAATTTGCAAAAAACTGAAAATTTGCAAAAAACTGAAAATTTTCAAAAAAAGTCAAAAATTTCAAAAAACTCAAAATTTTCAAAATAAGTCGAAAATTTCAAAAAACCGAAAATTTTCAAAAAACTCAAAAATTTCTAAAAACTCAAAAATTTCAAAAGAATCAAAAAATTTTCAAAAATTAAAAATTTCAAAACAACTCAAAAATTTCAAAACAACTCAAAAACTTCAAAAAAACTCAAAAATTTCATAAAAGTCAAAAATTTTAAAAAAGTCAAAAAACTCAAAAATTTCAAATATCATAAAAAATTTCAAAAAACTCAAATTTTTTAAAAAAGCCATTTTTGAAATTTTTTGACCTTTTGTGAAAATTATGAGTCTTTGAAATTTTGTGACTTTTTGAAAATTTTTAAGGTTTTTTGAAATTTTGAGTGTTTTTTAAATTTTTGAGTTTTTTTTGAAAATTTTCAGTTTTTTTTTGAAATTTTAGAGTTTTTTTGAAATTTTTGAGTTGTTTTGAAAATTTTGGGTTTTTTGAATTTTTTGACTTTTTTGAAATTTTTAATTTTTTTTGAAAATTTTGAGTTTTTTTGAAATTTTTGACTTTTGAAATTTTTGAGTTTTTTGAAAATTTTGTGTTTTTTTGAAATTTTTGAGTTATTTGAAATTTTTGAGTTTTTTGAAAATTTTGAGTTTTTTGAATTTTTTGACTTTTTTGAAATTTTTGACTTTTTTGAAAATTTTGAGTTTTTTGAATTTTTTGAAATTTTTGAGTTTTTTGAAAATTTTGAAAATTTTGAAAATTTTGAGTTTTTGAATTTTTTTTGATAAAATTATGTTTTTGTTACTGAATAAATGAAAAATAAAATTTTAAAATGTTGCCGTACAATTGCCGTAGAGTTGCCGTGCTACGGCAAGAAGTTGCCGTCTACGGCAACAAATACGGCAACAATACGGCAACTTTTGCATTTCCCGTGTAGATGATGAAGGTGCGGCATATCATAATAAAAAAATAAAATAAAAAATGAGCATTAAATAGCACAGCGGGAATTCAGTTCTAATAAAAGGAAAATCATGTAAAGTTTTTCATGCAAAAAAAAATTATGAATCTCTCAAATTATTAAGTCCGGACGTTTGATTTGGTTCATATAAATTAATTTTGTTCTATCCTGAATTGATTTCTAAATTTTTGGCTTACAGAATATAATACTCTCTTTTTTTCAAATAAGCGAAAGTAATATTAAATTTTTTTGAAAAAAATGAAAAAGTAATTTTGAAATCAAAATTACATATTTAGAAAAAAAACCAAAACATCTTTCAATCTTTGATATAATTCATAATTATACAAACAAAGAACATTTTAAAATCATTAAATATAATAACACGACAACTAAGCCATCATATTTTTTTATAATATAAAATAATAACAAAGGGTTGTAAGAAAAAAAAAATGATACGTCATGATCACACAAACATAATTTTTTAGTCCTTCAACACAAATACTCACTTGAGTCATTGGCAATTTTATTCATATCCCTTTTAATCCCGTATAAACATCATGCATAATCAATAATGATGGTATCAAAATTTTGAAGAAAAAAAATCTTTTATTCTGATATAACAAAGAAAAATACTGTACCATCATACTTTCACATTAGCGCAATAAGATATTTGATATAACTTTTATTGTACGTTTACAACTAAATATCATTAGAATATAAGATTATCAAAGCTTCAAAGACGTGCTTGATTGTCAATATTATTCAATTACATTTTAAATGCAGTTTTGAATGAATAAAAATTCAACATCTAACAAAAATTTTAAACATAAAATAACAAAAAGGCTCTCGAAAAATGAGCTTCATTAAAAAAATCATTAAATTGTTTCTTCATTAATTTTCAAAAACAATTTTGTAATAATTAGAACATTTCTTATCATGATTGAGATTAAATGAATGTTCTTCTATTGATCTAGATACAAAAATAAAGGGGTTTCATCAAAAAAATCTAACCGCTACTTTCTTTCTACATTAATATATATATATTTTTTTTTAATTTGCAGACAAAAATATAATATTTATTAAAAAACGTTAAATCTAAGAATTCAAAGCTATGTCATTAATTGAAAAGGGGCGATATATTGTTCCGATACAAATAAACGACGGGAAGAAGGTGATTTTACAATTTTAATTATTATATTTCTTAAATTTTTGAATATTGAATATAATATTTCTAAACGATGTTATGATTATGTAATAAAAGTTTATCATGGTGTCTAGTCCCATACACGTTTATTAAATTATTTAAAGTAAAGTTTTTGTCTTCAGCAGATAATATAAATGTTTCTTTTGGAAAAGGATACGTCTTTTGTTGTGTTTCACAGATTTTATAATGTTATGCTAGACTTTAAATATTGTTTAACATCATTTTAACAAGTAAATTCCAATGTAATTATGCGTACCAAAAAGCTTGTATAGGAAGAAGGGTGATGGTACAGAAGGTCGATGTTCTGATTAAATATTACTTGAATTGTATCATAAAATTTATTTATCAATAAAACATACTGGAATATTTAAAACATTCTTAACTAGGTATGAGTAAGCTTTTATGAAAAATCGATAATTTAAAATGCACAATCACGTATTTTATGATTTATTTAAGGTTCATTCAAGAAAAACTCAAAACCAGAAATCTATATTACATTATTTTACATCCAATTTGTTATAATTTAACATTTTGAGAAAAATTTTCATTTAATTAAAGCATTGATTATTTTTTAAAATTTACTACTCCCTTTGAAATGTTTCTTTTTTTTATTAAGTTAATTTCTTCCTCTTTTCGTGATATTTACTGTCTTCGTGATTATGATATTTAATTAACTTGAACAAATAATAAATGATGAAAATAAGATTAAATATTTTTTTGAAACCTTATCGTTACATTCCTTACGTTGACGCATTTATAATTTATTTTTTTTGTGTTTTATAAGAAAAAATTGCCCTCTAATTTTCTGTGCCTACTAATGTACAGTTTATTCAAAAGAATGCAATTCATTCATAAAGTATTTCTAAATAAATATAATTTTATAGATGTTTGTTTTTTTAATAACATGAATTTTATAAAAAAATAATTCTTAGCATCTTGCTTATCATAACCAAACGGATGTTTATTCTTTTGCTTAAATAAAATCTTTTGAAGAAAATTTTAATTTCATTCATATTTTGTAATGCCAAGATTTGAGGAAAGTTCAATTTTTGCAAACTTTCTCATATGTCCATAAGTTCGACATGTACCTAAAGGTTTCATTTTATTTGTGGTACACTTAGGAGCTTTTAGAAACAATATTTGCTCATTAGGGGTGAACATAAAAGTCAATCATTGAAATTTTGGCGTTAGATGATAAACGTGATAAGCCATTTCCAATGTTTACTAGATTAAAATAAAGTTGTCAAGCAAGTGTCCAAGATCTATGTCTTTGATAGAAAGAATTTGCAGTTTCAAAATAATTCAACATATTTTTATAGAAAGAGATCTTTTAGTCCCTTCAAGAATATTAGTTAAAAAATAATGAAGTTGATTTGCTTTAATAAGAAAATATAAAAAAAATAAATAATTAGTTATTCATCATCACTCAACAATTTCTCAAAATTTCAAAATACAAATTTATTTATCAAGTTATTGTCAGCATAAATGAAGCTTAGTGTTCCAGATTTCTTTTTACAAATTAGAGATCATCAATCATACAGCACACTTACAAAACACTCCTTCCCATCATCATCATATGTACTTTTGTTCTGATGTCTTATCTTTCGAAAAAAAAAATCTGTCAAAGACAACACATTGCACCATACTTAAATGTTATTTTTTAATAAACGAATTCAATTTGTATTTTTTAATATGCCGCAAACATAAAAAGGTGATTCGACGCACATGTTTCAAGATAATGTTAATCAAGTTTAAAATTAGAAATTGATTAAGGGTCACTTATAGAATTTTTTTAAGAACAAAAGTATTAAACTTTAAATGCATCTGTTTTAGGATAACATTTAATTATATTTTTTGCTGGTACACTACAAGCATTCTAAAAACGATAAACATGAGCATATTTCCAGGGTTAATTTACTTTTTACTTTTATTTGGTGGATCAGAAGAATTTTTTTTTTAATATGATGTTAAAGTTTTTCAATTATTATGTGGGCACTTAGGTCTGTTGAATTTGTTGAAATGTTAAGGTGTAGGAAGAGCTGTCGCAAAAATTAAAATTTGTTAAAACAAACAAAGATATTTCTTTTTGTTTAATATTTTTCAATACTATTAATTAAGGTGCTCAAGACTTTTTTATTTACAATTTTAAATTCAGTTTAATCGCCATTACCATGAGCCATTTTATTTTATATGTAGATTATTATACAAAAATCTGGTAATAATCATAGACAGACGACACTAGCCCTCACAATACTCAATATTACTCATTTTTGGAAAAATATGTTCTAAAGAGACGTTTAACAGATATATAATGTAATATTATTAAAGATTTTTTTCATAATAACAACCATAACTCCATAGAAACACATTAAAAGACGTAAAAGACATTCGTATTAGATGACATCTGAGATGACATTAAATTAACATAATTACTATTGCTTTTTCGTTTTGGTCTGTTGAATTTGCTTTTGCACCTTATTATTGTAATTCTGTTTTCTTTTTAATTTACATTTTTATCAGTTTTTTTAAGTATTTAAACTGTACTGAATTTTGTTTTTATTATTTGAAGGGTTCTTATGAAATTTTTCTATATTTTAAATTGTAGAATAACAAATTGAGTTATAAAATTAGAAAGGAAATGTTTATGTATCAGTAATATAAAGAGAACAGCATTTTACACATAAATAGTGGATAATTTATGTGATAAAATAAAGCTTACATTTAAAATTACAGATAAAATTCATTATTGTTAACTTTTTGTTCATTAAAGTATTACGTGCACTTTTAGTAAGGCACCCAAAAGAATCTTCTATAGACATTAATATATATGTAATTGTCTTTATTTGCATTGTATTAACATGTTAACAACTTTCATGTTTAAAGGAATTTAAAAAATTCAATTTAGGGACTTCTGAGTTTCTCTTATAAAAAATGAGAAAACAACATGTTATTGTTAATAAGAAAGACAATGTTCTTAATTGAAACATTTAAACCTAATAAATACGATAAAAGTTCATGTCTGAATCGGACCAACAAAGCAATAACATACATTCTCAAATCAAAAAAGTAAAACAATAAGAACATTGTTTCATTTATCGTGTGATTTCTACAAAAGATTATGATGATAGTGTTTTGTCGTTCTTATTATTTTTCGTATTTTAATTGTAATGAAGATGTAAACAGTTTAAAGCGCCTTCTTGTTTAGCTTAGTGCAAGGTATACCCAGTTAAATCATTATCTCTTTCAAATGAATTTGTGTTTGACCACATTTTTCAGTTTTATTTATTTTATTAAAATGTATTATTAAATACTAGTGACTTCTTTATAAAAAGATATTACAAAAAAAAAAAACAGAATTAAAGTAAGATTCTACAATAATGATTTAAATGATAATGGCTTTACATTACTAGCATAACAATTTCGTTTTTATCATATAAGAGAAGTAAGTAGTCAATACACTCCAAAAACACGATTTAATTTAACAAGTTAGAACCAAATTTAGATTTTATTTTGAAACTGTATTTCTTTATGTAAAATGGTTTTTAAAACATTGCTATGCGTCTTTCATAAAAGAATATTACTATTAAAATGAATAATATATAAAAAAATGGACAACTCACACCTGAGTCTTTAAAATTTTACAGTGAATGTAATTCACCCTCTCATACTACTCTTTATCATATTTTCTTATACAAGTATTCATAATTTTTTTTACGGTCTCCTCTTTGGGAATTAACTCACTAATTAATTTTTTTCTTGAATCTAATTTCATTTTAATATTTTTTTTTAATTTTTACATTGCAGAGTCTTTGACACATTCATTACCCTAGAAAAAAAAACAATAAAACAGTAATAAAATATTAATCACAATTTTTACAATAGAATCTTTGTATTTTTGTGTGTCTTCTTCCGCAACTGAGATTAGGGAATTATAGCCGCTTTAGTGGTGGGGTGATTAAAAAATATTAATAACATTATGCATAAAAAGTAAATATATTTTGAACATTTACCGCTACCTTAAATTCAGAAACATATTGTTCCCATTTTGACGATAATAGTGAGTTTTTTGTGGCTTTTTTAAAAATCTTCAAATTTTATGTAAATTTTTTTTATATACTAACTTATTCTGTTTGCAAGTATATTCAAATTGATTTGCCACATCTTTTGCCTTTTCAGTTGTTAATAATTAATATCGGTTGAATTATTATTCCTAAATGAGGCGCTAACGTTTTACAAGAAAAAACAAGGGTGTTTGCACGTTATCTTATGTTTTATAATAATAAAAATAGAATATCACGGAAAAGTTTCATAACATAATTGTCATATAAATCATCAAAAGTATTAAAATTATATGTTGTTAAACACTAACAATAATAGTAAGAAAATGAAATAAAATCACATTACTTTCTTTTCTCTCTGCTTATTTCTTTTTTATTAGTACGAATTTATTCTATAAATTTTATCTCATAGACTTACTCTTAATAGAAATGCTAGGCAAGCAAAAAACACGATAGGTAAATCTTTTATACAATAAACTTTGCATTAACACCAATGTCTCACAATAAAATTTATGGCATTCAATTTCGCTCCTTGTATCACACGTCGTATCATGCAAAGATAATTGAATTTACAGGTCCAAATAATATCGAAGATGCTTATTTTTATTATACAGAGGGCATTCCAATAAAAATCTTGAGTTAATACAATTTGATAAATGTGAATATTCACGATATGTCCTCTGATTTTTTTTTTATAAAAACATTTCTTAAAAAGGACCAAATTGGAAAAACTTATAAAGTTTTCGTTACTTTAATTTTACTTTGCTTTAATACAATAAAACCATATTCTCCAATAATATTAATAATCATAAAAGTATTAATAATATTGAATAGACGATAAATATATATAAATGAATCAATAGTTCTCGGATAGCATGTCATAATGTTATCAATCAGAATGAATGTTTATATTGTATGGTAATAAAAAAAAACAAAGCAGTTGAGTGATCAATTTTATTTATTGAAATGGGTATGAATGTTTCCCAGAGGAAATTAGATTAGTTTTGAAAAATATTCAATTGATAAATCGTTTTATTTTGAAACGCAAGTTTTTTCTCTATTGTTTTAGTATTTTATAGAGATAAAATGCCAAATAAGTGCTCTGTTAATTTCAAAGTTATTGAAGAACAGCTTTTAACAGGAGCATTTTTATTACTTTAAATAGACCTTATCTTTATTCATAAGAAGCATCCACTAAATTTTAGGTTTAAAACATCAATCGTTTTCATAATTTTACATTTTAAATGCTTGATATATGTTTGTAATGATATTTATTTTATTGACATACAAAGATTTTAAAAAGGTTTTACTTTCTTTGTAGTATCAAATATCATATGACAATAATTGTTTCATTTTATTTTTGCTCTCATATTTTTATTAGACAAAATATAAAGATATTAATAAACATGAAATTTTCATCATTGTTTACTCGTTGCTATGCTCTTATTATATTTTAAAATTTTTGAAGAAAAGTTAATGGATTGTAATTGATACAAATAAATATCTTAATTATTGCTAAATTTAATAAGAATTCCCCATTCCAATCTATCGTCTCTTGTGTATTTGCGAGTTTTTCTTTTTGCTTATGACTCTTATTCAAAGTTTGTAAAAGTAATTTATATCCTTGTAAATCTATACAGCATAAGACAAACGCCAAAATCAAATATATTAAAGAGCTTCATAATCATAATGTAACAAATAAAATCCACTTCATTTCGTTTTCAGCATTCTGTGTATTTTAAGAGTTTTTTTTATCATTCCATCAAGAGGTTATGACTGTATACGTATATTGTTCTTCTAATTCAATAATAAACAACTCAAAAGTGAAATTAATAAAATTTTAATAAATGTAAAAGATGATTTCCGGATTCAAAATATAAATTTGTATTTTAATAATTTGCTTTTCAGAATTCAATGGATATGAAAGTTAATATTTTTGAATTGGACTGTGTCAAAAGTTTCATTTTATGTTTTCTTTATAAGAAACAATTATAATTGATGGGTAACAGTTATTTGATTCTTCATCACAAGTACTTCTTGTCTTTTGATAACAAGGAACCCATTTTTAGAGAAATACTTCTCATTTAAGTTAAACATAAAGATTATCCTATTTATTTTGATTAATCAATTTTTAAATATTTTCATAACATTTAAAACTGTAAAACTAATAAATTAAATGTTGAAAAATAATAAAATACATTATGATTATTGCAATCACTTAAAAATAAGAATTTGTGCACACTAATTGTAAAGTTAAATACAAATCAAATTAGATTGGCGCCCTGTTTTACTTTTATCATATAGAACGTATCAAACTGAAAAAAGTTAAACAAATCATAAATTACCATTTGTCAGACTCACACTGACTACCATTCCACAGCAATTAATTCTATTTCAATAATAAAAAAAAAAAACATAAAAAGATACTTGATCATTAAAAAATCACACGGGAGCCAATTCGATACAAATAAATCCGTTGTTTTTTATTTTGTATTTATACCTTATTAACAAATGTATTCTTCATCGAGCGCATTTAGGAAAAAAAGTAGCAGGAAAAATTTAATGTTAAATTTCTAGGGTTTTTCACCTATTTTGCTCACCTTTTAATTGTTCCTATTTTCATCTTTAAGTTCAATAAACTTGTCTTGCTCCAAAAATGCATTAACCATGATTTTGGTGTGCAGACGGACAAGGTGATCACAATAGTGAATTTTTTATTTGTAAATGTTTTACAAAAAATAGAGTGGATCAAGATCGGAGCAGACAAAGAACAATGTTATATTGTTGAATATAATCAAAACAAACCATTAAAATCCTATAGTATAGTCATGGTAAATTAAAATAAAAATATAAACGGATTATTCAATCCGAATAGAATTACAACACAAAATGAAAAATTATCTTAAATATGCTTCAGTTAATTAATCATTTTGAAATCTGGCCCATCTACAATACAAAAAAAAATAAAACAAGTGAATAAGTAGCATGTGTACCTGTAACATAATTTTCTCTCAATACATAAATACTAGAGACTTGTAATATGAACCAGATTTTTAACAAACATCGTATGATTTTCATGCAATAGAATATAATATTACACTATAAAAGGGTACGACTTACATTTAGATTTTAATGTTGAATTGTTTTGACCATTTCAGCCACTTTTTTAATTAAAAATAAAAACAATAGATATCGGTAAGCATCATAAAAACATAATAGATACAGCTGCTTAAGTTAAATGCTTGTTCAAAAAAAAAAAAAATGAGAAGGTAATTAGTCATATTAGAAATATATTATTCATTTGTGGCAATTAGATAGAGTTAAGAGAAAGTATTAGAATACTTAATAAAAGTTGATCTAATCGTTACATAAAAATAAAACCATTGGACGATATAGATCAGTGCATTTCATGGGACTGAGTTCGATTTATATGGTTTTATATGGAATGTGTATCTTTTTTCTTATTAATTGTATAGAAATGTCATTATAATGTCTTAGAATTTTAACAATTTGCTTGTTCCTAACTGATTTTTTTTTTTATTTAGAAGTTTGGAAATTAAACTATTTCAAATAATGTTAAAGCTATCAAAAACCATTTTCGTGCACAATTTGCAAACAAATGAGTGATAATAAATTATCTTCAGTTGTTATTTCCAATACTTATGACTGAAACTCTCTCGAGTAAACGATTCTTGAGTTACTTTTGAACTTCTGATCTGATAAAAGTTAAATTATTAAGAAATCATTGCAAATAAAACACAGCACAACAAATGAAAAAAGTATTTGGACTTGAATATAGTTTGAATTTCTGGGAAAAGAAATATGTTGGCGTTTACAATTTTTAAAGATCGGGTCGTATAGCCGAGCTATGAATTTTTAAAAATGTCCATTTATTTGACACATTTTGTCATCTGTGATCGAATAAATTAAAAAACATGCTCTTACTCATTTTAAGTCATCTCAAGAACTACAAAAGCCACGAAATAATGAAAAGAAGACAAGTTGTTTTGTAGATAGTTTTTGTTAATTGAGACTGTTTTTGTATGGTTGCATTTAAATATAAATATAACCACGGAATAACTTTCTCAAAGTTATTTTCATTTTGCTGAATACAATTTTACTTTTGTATCAGCCAAAAATCCATAATTCTATGGTTATTTTATTTGAATTTAAACGTGAAATCGAGTCCAGATACTTTTTTTTATTTATTGTAGAGTGTTATTTTTCATTAGATTACTCTTCGTAAATACACTTTTTAGACTGTTGCAGTTTCTAAATTATATATTTTTTTTGCATGGTTTGCTAAACAAGTATTTCTACCCCTCTTTATGTAAAAAAATTCAATTAACATATAGGTAAAAGTAAACATCAAAATATTTCATTAATGTCATTGTTGCAAGATTTTAATTGTAATTTTGTTTAATAGAAGTAAAAATGATATATTTTGAAAATATTTCAGCACATTAAAATTATATGTGAAAAATCGAACAATTTAGACATTCTTTGATCAAAGTAAAAATGCTTCTTATGTGTAAAGTTCTAATAATACTTTTGAGTATCAAATAATGGAGTACTTTTCGAAAAAAACTGTTTTCTATTTCTCTGAATTTACAAGAACAAAATTATTTTTGTATTGTACGCTTAATTACAAAACACTATATTTAATTCAAATTTTATGTGAGGTATAGCACATATTCAATACCATGATCTATATTTTTAATGTTTCATACAAAATCTTCAAACTTTATTCATATATCACAGTATCTTAAACATAACATAAATTAATACTATCATTCAAATAAAAGAATAAGGGGTTGAAATGGTGTTTGTTACATTAACAATATTTCATTTCTTTTTTGATTCCTTGATAGAAAGTGCGATCCAAATCAGTATTTCATATTTTGTTCTTTTGAATAAACAAAAATATCAAATTTCTGCTGATTTTCTTTATCAATTACCATCATCATTAAATAGTATTCATTTGTTTCCCATTGCCAAAAACATCACACATTTTCTTTGAATGAAACAAAGATGACACAAAATTAATAATAATAAAGGATTTAACACATGAGTGATTTATCAAAAAGAGAATTAGCACACATTTGAAGAGAAAACAGACAAAAGAGGCATATACGTAAAAAATTGTTGAATAAAATACTTTGTAATGAAAAAATTATTATTATTATTGAATAATATACGATGTACGTATTTATTACTGTAACATTACAAATAACATACACGCATAATATCTTGAGAATGGTTTTGATTAGGATCGCATTTGAATTAAAAGACACATGTGAAATCATAGAATTAAAAATCTTGAAGTTTTGCAGTATTTATGTGATATGTGAAAAATATATGTGATTGAGAAGATATAGCGGTTATATTTTTATATTTTCAAAATGATGTATCTAAGATTCTGCTTAAATCAATTCAATGGTCAACATTAAAAATATTCAATGGTCAATAAGTTTAATGATAAAGATGTGAAAGAAGATCACAAAGTATTTTTATTTCAAACAATTATCACTAAAAGGTCATTAATTACCACGAATTGATGAAATATACTCTTATTAACGTGTGTTAACAAATTCCCTACGGCTCATTGTCACACAGTAATTTATTTTGTGTGAGTTGTTAAATGGACAACTTAAAAAAAAACATTGATCAGACGAAAATGTGCAACAGGATATATTTGGGGGAAAATTTTCACTCTGCTATATCCAAAAAAATATAGGAACTGGAAAAAATAAAAGGGAAACATTTGTGGACAAGCGATACTAATGCATATTATACATGTATATATAAAGCAGAAATAAATTAAAAAGCAATCAAAGTTAATTTTGGCAAACACCAAAAATTGTTGTATGACTGTGTGTTATATAAATTGGATCCCCATTTTATTTGTTATGAAAGCGACAAAAATCATGAAAGGAAAAACTAAGGAAATGGGTTAGAAAATAAATTTGGTTTTTGTTATCTTTTTATTTTTGTGTATTAACACGCGAAGAATAAGCTATTTGGGGATTGTCATTTCCGTAACCAAACATTTTTATTTAACTTATCATATCTTACGACAAACTGTAATTGTTTTGACTTTTCGAAACGAATAAAAAAATAAAAGCTTTACTACTTGTAATCTCCATTAGTTGTTATCGTTAAAATACTATTTACATTATACATGTCAGAACAAAAATGATGAGTTTAATGCTTTTGCTGCCTGCTGTCGGTGTTTTTCAATGTAAAGAAAATTACTTTTCAAAACAATAGCTTTCGAAAAAAAGTGACAGGGAATGGAAAGTTATTTGCATACATTTTTTTTTAAATGATGTTTTTTTCAACCATGTTAACCGTAAAACATGTGTATTCAAATGTTCTGCTGATCGGAAAATTATTATTTATTGTGTTAAATTCATATTATCATATAAATATACAATATTAAAAAAAGTTATTGAATAAAATAATAATCAAATTACGAGTAGAAATATAAAAAAAGGAAATTGGGATTTTCCGGACACTCTTATAAACAGTACACGAATATTGTTTTCGATGATTGATGCTTGTTTTGTAAAAATTTAATATATATTTTTGGCAGTTGATGAAAAAGGGAAAGCATTAAAATTAAGTGAAAACACCGAGACATACAAACAGATGTACCAGTTAGAGTTTGTTCAATGTGTATAATTTTAAAAAGTAAGTTAAATTTAAAAAGAATTAAATATTTATATGCTCATTTTACGATGATGTCAACGCTCATCATTTTTGTCAAATAACTCGAAATTTCTTCGTATCATTCGACTATGTGATAATTTTTTTTATGAGAGTTAAAAATTTTATATTTGGTATTGTATTTACTTTTGAAAGTTATCTCTGTAATTTAAAAAAAAAATCTTCCAAGGTATACGTGTACAAAAATATGATATTTTATTATTCACACACAGAAAGATGGAAATATAATTTATAAATAAAAGTGCGTCTCATCTGTTCACTGAACCACATTTTATGTTATTAGTGTGCATTATTATTATATTTTCTTTAATCTTTATGAATAATAAATAAAGAGGAATGTAAAACGATGTGGTAGCATAGAAAATTTAATTCCTATTTTCCATCCTCTTTACTCTACGTGTACTTATGATCATCATTATTACTATTATTATTTTGAGGTAGTTCATTCAATATTAAAACTGTGACGATTATACTTGATATTATATGATATGTTTTGTGTGCTTAAAAAGCTCATTTTGTTTGAAAAAATAATCCTTCTCCCATACAGTCTTCTAAAATTTTGAAAAACTATAATTATCAAAACTATACAATATAACATATTCACCATATGTCACTTTTTCATTTTGTACCACTTTAAAACATACATATCTGCATTACTACGGATAAAGTAAAATAGATATTTATAATAAACATTTAATAATAAAAAATATTACGTAAGAAAAAAAATGATTCAACACATTTAATAATAAATATAATAATGACAATACTATTAAAAAAAAATTTTGATATATATTTACGAAAAATATAAATTGCAACCGTATTTTTTTTGTTGAAGGACCTATATGTTTATAAATATAATCGCAAACAATGTGCTCATCTTTGATCTTTCATATATCTATTTTATTATTTTATTTTTTTTAACACATATTCACTTAAATAAAAAAAAATGAAATTTGAATCGAATAAGTAATGTGAATACTTTTAGCGTATTCACCCTCTGGATAAAAAGCTCATAAATTTAACAATTGAATAAGCAAATTTGCTAAGTATTTTTTTATATTATCCTTTCGTTTATCACTTGATAAATGATTATTTTAATGCGTACAAAAACATTTATTTGATGCATTTTTTTTGAAATTAATAAATATTTAATAATTTTTGTTTCAATTAGACGACTTTCATGCAGAAAAACAAAGCAATACAGAACCTTTATTCGATATGAATTTAAAAAATAGCAAATTCTTACTTACAATTCTTAAACCAAAAATTTGGTTCTATTTTACAATACTCATTGTTTTCTTAATTTTTCCACATAACTTGGTAGCAAAAGAGTTTTTACAAAATTTTCCATATGATAAAACAATTTATTTTAAATATTGTATTACTAGACAAAATAGTTATCATACATAAAGAAAATAAAATGAACCTGACTTTTTTATTGTTATGGCAAAAAAAAAACATTTTGATACAATTCTTTAATAAATTTTATTCCCTACGCAATGCTCTTTCTTTTTCATGAAAGAGGGGGAATGTAATGTCGATATGAAAATCCAATTTATATGATTTTCTTTCATTTTCCTGACAAAATAATACACCTTATGATGATGTCTTATAAATATTGTTTACAGCTTATAATAACACACAGTTATTCATATTTATATTCAAGAAGGATTTACTGGTATTTACTTTTGTTTCGCTTGGCTACAAAAAGATTCGTTTATAAAATTTTAAAAGTGTGATCAGAAAAATAAATAAAATATAAACAATTTGTTAAAAAAAATTGTAAATTATAATCTCAAACGCATTTGATATAATAAAATTATTAAATAGCTGCATATGATAGAATTTGAAAAAACAAGAGCATTTTAGTTGGACATTGAAAAATCAGTCCATTAAACATGTTATTTAAAATTCAATTCATGAAAACTTTTCTCTTATCATTTTTACTTTATATAGACTTATTATTATATGTAAAAGTAATGGTTTAATCTGAAAACCTGATATTTTCATATTTCATGCATCTTATTATTAATTTAATAATGTTATATAATGGTTAAAGTTGAAAAAATGTATTTGCAACAATAGAAACATTATATTTCATTTTCATGTTTCAACAGAATTTTTCAATTTTTTTATTGTTGTATTTTGCATTCAAAAAAGAACAAAAAAAATCAATTTAATAAATTTTCCTCTAATACTTATTCTTTTCTGCTATTCATGCTATTTTTCCAAATTATATCATAAAAAAATTATTCAAATTATATAATATAAATATAAAAGAATTGGATATAAGAAAATGTTTTCCTTATGGAAAAGGACAATAAATACATTTGATATAGAATAAATATAATGTTACCTTATGATTATTATGAACATGTGTAATAAAATACGTATTATATGTTATCGTTGAAAAATGTAGAGGAACTTCCCAAAAGCAATATTACTTAGACTGTATAAAAGTAATCATGCACATAACAAAAATCAATATTTATTATAAAATTAAAGAAAAAAAGTATAAGAACTAAAAAGTTGTACAAAATCATCCTTTTCGGGTCAAATTCCGGGTGCAGCCCAACCCGAAAGGACTTTACGCAGTAACTTAACTTTAAATTTATAAATAAATATCATTTTAAACTTTAATAATAACAATATATTTAACAAATAATTGTAAATATATTAAAAGATACTATAAAAGTTATTAAAGAAAGGGAGAAAAAAAAATATTTACACCAAATAAATAGGTAAAAAACACATTAATTATAAAGAATGATACAGTTAAATTTATATGATACTTGGACTACACCCGAATCTGCGACTACTCCAAAGATGTTGTTTTTTATTCTTGAAACAGTTATGCTGACCCTTTTAAAATTTTAATTTTACTGTTTTGAAGGATGATATTGTACTCACGTGAAAGTTGGTTGATATTTATAAGAGCTTTTCTTCGTAAAATATTTGTCTTTTATTGCTTTAGATAGTTTGAATTTCTTGTACCTTTCAGGTGGCTTGATTGACAAGCATCTGTAAATAAAGAAAAAAGAAAATCGACCGTTCGTTCAATGATGAATTTTAAATATTTAATACAAATAACATTAAATTAAAGACCTAACAATAACATTTATACTGATAAAATAAATAACAAATTCGTACAACATAAAAAACATCAAAATAAAAGAAAATCAAAAAAAAATGTGACAAAATTTTATTAAGAAGGAAATCAAAGAAATCCTATAAAATGACTCAACAAATTTTTTAATAAATAGTTTTTTGTGACATTCTATGAAAACAGTGTTTAACATTTGAAGGGTTAGCAGAAACCAACCTTACGCATGTACAGATTTTTATAATAAAAAAAAAACTTTATACTAACGAATGATTTATTTTTTTACACTAGTTTTTTTACACTAGATGTATTCAAAAGATTTTCTCCTTTGTCGTTCTAAACCCAAAACTTTAATGAGATCTTAATGACTTGCAAGAAAATTCTAAATGAATGAAAATAAATAGAAGCCAGCATTATCTTTAACTCATTCGGGTTCACTTACGTAATAATCGATTTGGCATTACATTTTCAAACTCAACGACTAACACACTGTTAAGCAGCACTCATATAAAGCTAAAATATAAACATAATAAATAAGATCAAACATAAGTTTGCAACTAAATTAATAATTATTAGACCACCTACTGTTTTTTCTAACATTCACTGAAAACGAAATCAAACAAACTTTGATGTACATTCATATAAAAAATTAATCAAGGTTTTAATTTTAAAACAAGATGAACATTCTATTTGAAAAACTCTTATCAGTTTATTTAATTGTGTGTTCCCACTGCCTATACATAGATAACGTGCACGACACGTTTATAAATAAGAATGAATGAATATTGAATATTCGTGTTGTAAATAATTTTTGCTAAACACCTGCAAATTATAATTATAATACCCCATGCCATATGAATATGGATTTTAGTAATAATGAAAAATTTATTTCTTCTTTTCTTTTTAAGTAAAGCATCAGTATTCCAATGTAAATTTGTCATTCACTTTTACGTTTTTCAAATATTTTTTTACAAATCAATTTTAAAACTAAAAAATTGTATGTGTCTCCTTATAATGCGTAAACGAAATAAAAGAAATATAAGTAACATCAATCATTTAAAACAAAAGTTTCTGTTTTTTTTTCATTTAAAATCAAAGCAAAAAATAATTCAAATGAGTTCATTTCTGCAAAATGAAATTATTGCTAAATCATTGATCAATTTCTGATTTCTCTGAATTTCTTATTCGTTGATCTTTGCCTTCAAGTATCGAGTATTTCATAAATAAAACTCGCGTTGATTTTACCTTTTTCATTTTACATTACCATCTCTAGATCTTTTGTTAATTATTAACAATAACAGACAGGACAAGACAATAAAATTTTATATATTCTTTATAACTCAAATGATTTTGAAAAGATCTACCGTTTTTATGAAACAATATAGTTTTATAAATTTATTTTGATATTTCATATCGTTTCAACATCATTATTATTAAATGATATTCGAAAGTGATTGAACCATTCTTTATGAAAACTAGCTAAAGGAGAGATTGAAATAAATTTTTTTATTAATTTTAAGCACGTTATTCGTATTCAAGTGGTCACTTCGATTTGAGTTTATTGCTAGGTTTCGGTAGCGATTTCTTGAAATAGTAGGATCAAAAAATACGACTGTCGTGCATAGCACATATTGCAAAGAAGCCAAAAACTATTAAGCACAATTTTAAGGAAATTTAATGATGTCTGCTTAAAAATAAATTTTTCTTTCTTATAAAAGTGAAATATGACACAGTGTCTTAAGCCGCGACGAAAATGCATTTACAGTGTACTTATAATCATGATTGATGTTCTGTGCTAGCTAGTGCTAACTTAAATAGCCATCTTATAAATCTAAATCTCTAAAGCCAATAAAAGAACAATTAAAATTATTTCCATAACTAAAAGTCAAAGTAATTATTATCATAAATTTCATATTAGGACTACTTCTATTTCTTGTTTACATTGGAACAACGATGAGTGTATTATAGAAGCGCCGCGGTCTTATTCAAACAAAAGTTATCTAGCATCTTTAATAAGAATGCTTTGATTGAACCATTATTCAATTTCTTCAATTCAGTTTATTATTAAACCATTCTTTTACACTCTTTTTGTTCTTTCAATTATTATTATTACAATTTAACATTCACAGAATTTAAGATGATTATTGTTTTTCATTTTACATTTACACATGGTTTACCATCAGTTATTACAAATATCATTTCTTTTGTTATTTCAAAAATACATGTAACATATCTTAGTTATTAATAATTTATCAGCCTTTTACTGTTCCGCGCACGATTCTTTTTAAATGTATAATAATGTGGTGGTAAAATAAGTATTGAATTAATTGTCTACCTAAAATATTACATAAAAAAACTATTAATAAGCAAAATCTTTTCTATATCTTGTATGTTAATTATTTGAAAATAATATATTTGTGCTAAATGAAATTGTAAAAGCATTTGTCTGTGACATTTGCCTACTTAACGCATTTTTTTGGATTTTATACAAAATATGATTAAAAAACATTGTCTCAAAATTTGTTGTACCCTAATATAATTAAAATTCAATCATGTCAATAAATGTCAAAATTGAGAAATGATTATAATGTAGTAGTTGGATACCCTTTCTTGAGATCAAGTTACTTCTTAATGTAGGCGTTAACTAATCAATACTATTTTATATTCAATTTAAGAGCTAGTAAAGCAAGTAAAAGAATGAAAATTTGTATCATTGAGTTTGAAATAATTTTAACTTTTTAATTATTTTAATAATATTTTCAAGCAAAATGTTTTTACGGAAGGAAGCAAATAAATATTCATTTAATTCTTCATATGTTGAAACTTATTAATGAACCTAGAAACTTTTATGCACATGTCAAATATCTGATAGACAAGGTATATGAGAAATTAGTTGTATGTTCATTTTCAAGCATATATTTTGTATCATATTCAAATGCATTTTATGTAGAATTAAACAATGTATGAATCGGAAATGAAATAGTTTTCTTTTAAGATGGATATGTTTGGTTTCTTTAAATTTGTAATATTAACATGCAATTCATTTGAGCTCATGGAATGCATTCAAACCCCAAAAAATATGTTTTCTTAGTAACTGATTCTTTTTAGCTCCTTCCGGAATATGAGGTTCACTTATCTTCATGACATCTTCGACTTGATTTTTTGAGTTAATTATTTGAAGTAAAATATCAATAATTAAATAATTATTCAAATTGTATTTTTATGAAAACAAAACATCATTAAGCAATTGCGACCCTAAAATAAAATAATTATTATGAAACAACACATAAACAGTAATAAAAATATTTTCAGACATGTGCATCTACTTTTTATTCCTTAAGATGTTTCTGTAATATCTTTTTTTTATTTTTTACTTAAAAATTGAATTACATACATTTTATATACGATAATCTACATTCACAGCATGATGAATTTTATTGTTGTGTACATTAAATATAACTTTTAATATACACACATGAAACGCCGCTCGGTAAGCACCATTCTTGGACTTTTGTTTTATACGAATCATAAATGCATTTTTATGTTTTTTGCACGCAATATGTTACATTTAAGTTGAACAAAGAAGAATAAAAAACGTTTACATGATCGATTGAGTATGATACAAATTAAATTTTATATTACTAAATGTATATCAAATATTTTGTGTAAAGTGATGGCAAACATTTTTTTGCAAGTAAAACTATCGAAAAAGATTATTTTTTTTTTCAAGTGAGTTATAGAAGAAAAGAGTGTTCCATTTTGAATTCTGAAACTTGGACGTGATAGTTCGACATTAAACATAAAAGTGCACTTAAATGATTAATTTATGTTAACCTTTTATAATTATTTTCATGTAGAAAATCGTACTATTTTAAAAATAAAATTTTAGTTTTTATTATTCATAATGATCAAATACGTAGCTGTAATTGTGCAAGTTCAATTATTTATTGCATAAAATAATTATAAATTTAATTTTTAAATAATAGCCATGTGAATTTGTACGGCCAAGTAAGAGCATCGTGGAAAAATAATATAACGTGCTACAATAAAAATGTTACAACTATTGAACTGTAACACGCATTTTGAATTCAAATGAATAAATTTATCAGTAAACAATTATTTTATTATATAAATGGGGCAGAACAAATATAACTATAGTTCAAATATACAATTGATTTTTAATTAAAAATTTATTGATTTAATTTTTATTTTTTATCAGAATTATAGTACTTAGATTCTTAAATTTTACTTTGAGCCTTTCAATTTAATGGCATGTCTTAATTAGCACGATATCTGCCAAAAAGTCGGATATGTCGTTATCTGACAAATAACTACTCAAATATCCCATACAAAATGCATAGAACGCTATCTCACTTTCAACTCAGATATCAGACTAGATATCCGCGTGAACACCTGATTCATGCGTGAATTTTTATTCCACTTTTTACTTTAAGACCGCGTAGCGCCCGAACGGTTCATCTGAGACCCAAAGTATGTTCTAGACTTATGTTCGTATTCAGTGTGGGAGTGTTTATGGATCAAAAAAATATAGGGTGTCCATACAAAAAAATAGGGTGAGAGCATGAAAAACTCGATTTTCCAAGGAAATGGAAAATTTTTTTCATGCCAAAATTTTTGCCTCATCATTCTGAGCAACTTTGCCGAAGACACCCCATACTTAAATCAAACTGGAAAAATTTTCTTCATACCAATTTACTTTTTTGAATCAATTCTATTTACAATGCAAAAAAAATTAAATGGACATATCTGATCAGCTGTTAATTTTTTGTAGTTAAGACAGGCACAGATAACTATGTCGGATATCGATATCCGAGGTCAGATATCTCGGTAATTAAGACATGGCATAAGAAAATATTATGATTACAAATAAACCTTCTGAACATACAAAATTTAATCTTAATTCATAAATAAATGCTTATCGTAAACTTGTACAAATTGCATGTTAACACATTTTAATTTACATTAATTCATTGTTGATGCTTTTAAAAACTCATTTCTAAACGAATTAACTTCAAATAAAACTAAAAACTTAACAATAAGCAAAGAAAAAACCAAAAGTCTACACGCAATATCAATGTTTTATTCTCTAAGTTTATAATATTGCATTATTTCTGATGTGATTTATTTATTATTACATTTGCAAAGATTAAAAAATGGTTTTTAACAAGATATTAGTTTAAGTATACTAAACTCAAAAATGACAGATTAATTTTTGAATGAAGATGTAAGATTTTGTAAATGATTTTTATACTATGAAGTGATTTAAGTAATAGTTACTGTTATTGTTATGATTTTCATTATAATAAGTGTTTAAAGTAAATCATGGTAGAAATTGATATTTTTCAAATTTAATTAACATTTATTTTATTTTAATTTTCATTATAACCTTTGATCATAAAATATATTGGATATTTATAGAAGAAGAGTATTTACCAAATAATACAGTTAAAACAAACAAAAGCCTCCCATTCAAACAAGCATGACAATAATAAAAACAACAGTAATGAGGGGCATTTACAATTTAAATATTGCTTTATGATGATCTGAAAATGGTCAATCATGTGTCGTTTATTTAGCATACGCTTATGTTTATCAAAAATAAATTAAATCATAATTATCATAGCTGGTAAAAGCGCACTACTATATAAATTTTCATTTATGCAAAAGGCAGTTGGGAAATTTTAAATGCATCACACTGAACAAGAAACATTAATAAAATTTAAAACATATTCATTTAATATAAAATTGATGGTCAATATACTAATAAAAATTATGATCATCAGCACAACAAGGGAAATGTTTTCATTTTCACTTGCTTTTCTGTCATTAATATACCTTGAAATGCAAATTTATTATGTAAATATTATTTAATGTCTATCATAACGACTTTTTGTTTATAATATTTTACCAATCGTAAACAATCAACCCTTTTTTGATGACAACACACAATTAATCTGAAATGCATATTTTATTGGAAATTCAAAACATCATCGATTTCTCTTCAATGTATGAATATTAGATAATTTCTCAAATTTTACTATAAATATTAATAGCTATAAAAAACACTGGTCCATTTGGTTAAAGCCAAAAATATTAAAACAAATGTTGCATTTTAATGTATTTTCATAAAAAATAATAAGACCATAACACATAAAATGACCATTATAGTCATATTTACCTTAAATCTACATTGAATACTTATAATACAAAATTGACGTTTCAAATAGTACATTTAAAATGCATTTGTTTTTGTATGTATATAAAATGCACAGTAATTACAATAATAATAATGAAAACTACAGTTAATTTAAAAAAGAAATGTAATAAAATGTCAGTAACCCCTTTGTTTTTTTATCTTCTTTTTGTCAAAAAAGAAAAATCGATCGTTTTACATCATCTTCTTAGATGTAAAGACTAGACATTAAAGTCATACCTTCTTTTTTCGAGCTAAATTAAATGCTAAATAATTCATAATATTTTTCATAAAATATTTTTACACAATTTCATAACACTTTTTTTTATATCAACATTTTTTTTTATTAAAAAAACTGTAATAGAATGCTGAAAACATGAGAATAATCAAAGGTTTTTATACTTGTCTAGGTGTTGCGTATTACACATAAGGGTGTCGTCATTTATGCATATAAATGAAATTTTCAATGCAAAAATAAAATAAAAAAGGGAAATAAAGAGTTGCTTTTTTATTTCATGTACTTTTACAAGTATAACTAATTATGAATTCACAGCTTTTTTATTTAGGTTCGTTTAATGTGGTTTGAGAACTAAAAAGATTAAAAAATAAACAAGGTTATTTATTTTGAACAAAAATATCTCATTAAATCCTGTCACCTTTTTTTCATCCACTGAGAAAACTTATTATTTTATTCATAAATAAGTATCCAAGAATTTGCCATTCTTTGTATGGATGTCACTAATATTTGTTCTGTGTTATCAAAAAATTTGATTCAAAGGAAAAAAAAACTTTTTGATATTTAAATAAAGGGTTCAACACTTCATAAAGAGAAACAATTATAATAGCAATCAAAATGCAAATGAATTTGATGTATAAAGAATACCAACAATACAATCAAATGTGATTGGTATTTATAAGCTGATATCGTTTAATCATCATATCTAGATAATCTATATAAACACTTACAAAACATCAAACAGTTAGCTTTTAACACGTCGACAACTTATTTTATAACGTCATATCGTTGAGTGTATGTAATTCAATATATTTTGTATATGAAGACAATAATAAGATTTGTAGCAGTGTAACAACTGCAAGTACAATACTAAAAAAATTGATATTACAATAAATTGCATTTAGTCTCAAATGCATTTAAAACAAAACATACACGCAAACAGATAATTTTTGAATTTTCAGCATAATATAAATGATATTTAATTGCAAGTGTTACTGATTTTGCATACTATGCAATATAATAAAATACAACTGTGGTCCAATTAATAAATGATTTAATAATAATTTTAAAAGTTGCTCAAAAAAAATCACCAATAAAATAATTGATCCTTCTTTTCGATTTTTTTGTGCTTCTATAAAAATCATTTAGGAGCGTCAAAAAAACCATACCGTTAACCTCAAATATTGAAGATGTACACTTCAACTTTTTGAAAAAAAAAGAAAAATATTTATAGAAAAGCAATAATAGTAACATCTCAAACACAAAAAAAGCAAAAGAGAATTATTGCGGTTCGTTACAAAGTAAAAAAAAAAGAAATTTTTAAATGAACCATATTATGAAAGGTGTATAGAAATATTCGAATTAATGTTTAATATATGATATGAGTATTTTGTTTACATTCAAATACGAAATAAAATTCATTCCTCTCAGAAGCTCAAAATAAAATTGTATGAATTAATATTTAATAAAAATAATGATGTTTAAAATTTAAAAAAATCATTCGTCATGTTATTTTCTGAAAGTAATTTCGTTAAAATTTTTCTTTATAAACCTTGCAATAAGCACTAGCGCCACTTTGCCTTCGTTTATCAACTATGTGTTTAGAGAAATATTACCTTAAATATTTTTTAGAACTCCTTTTCGGTGAAAAGATATATTTTCATTTGTATAAGAAAAGAATATTGTATTCCTGCAAAGTTTTCATAAAAATTTGCAATTGTATGTTTCTTAGGTTTCAACTTTTTTTGTTTTATACAATTTTTATTAAATGAAGAACTTAAACTCGAAAAGAAATAGAGTAATAATTTTTCTTTACAAAATTACTATCTTTTAAGCAAAAAAATTATAAATAGCCTAAAGGAGTTTTCAGTTTTTAGGTTTTACATTATCATGTTTTATCATTCAAAACCTAATTTTAAGATTGACAGGCTTTGATAAAACTATATGACCGACGGTATTTTTTTATCTACAAATAAATAATAAAAAATATATTACAATAAAATTAAATTCAATATTTAGAAAAAAAAAAGAAACGGTAGGTACATGAAAAAGGAACGTTAATGTTTGGCTTGATTTGTCTCTCTTGCAAACATTTGATACCTTATATTCCTCAAATGACCGATCATATTAACGGAGATTAAGTTGATGAGATTAGGGTTCATTCATGTCTAGTAAGTGTCTGTGAATATGATTTTTATTTTAACAAAGTGGGTGATGTTATGTCACTATGTTATATATGGTATGTAGATAACCAGAAAAAAATCTTGAATTAAAAGATGTTCTATTGAATAAACATTTTTGTAGTTTAATTTATCGCCAATACTAATAGAAAAGATAGAAAAACAAAACATCAATGACCTATACGTGCATAAAATTTTTCTTATGTGTTGGTAATGGTATTACTTTTCAAGGACCAATTATTGTTGTTAGAATATCATATTTTATCATGATAATAATAATGCGTCTCCTCAAGTAACAGTATATTATATACCAAATCATAACCGACTACTGATAACATAACATACAACAGACATTTCATGGTATATAAAAGAGGGTATATCGTATAAATAGATGGCACTTCATAAGCTTGGTTTGCTATTTTTTATATATAAATATATGCTCTATTTAATAATAATTATGTTGAATTTGTTCAATCAATATTTTCTTCTTAACTATTTTTAACCCACACTTATTCTAAAAATTACCTGCCACCGTTGGGTATTTGAATAAATGCTAGGATTGTAATCAAGCCATAACTAACTAATTAAATTAAATCATATTTTAATGATGCAAGATACATTTTTTCAAGGTGACGAGTTTAATGTTTGATACAAAATTATAGAATTTTTAAAGGTTATGTCTTGATTTTCTAAATACATTTTTGAGCATAAAAGATTTCTTTCTTTCAATCAATTGTGTTTAAGCTAAAATAAAATCCTAGGTGTTCTATGAAAAAATCGCTCTATATTCTGTTCTATTCTAATACACAGGCTCTTGAAAATTCTTGATTAAATAGATATATATATTTTTGTATAAATCATAAGTTAAAACATTTTGCATGTACCATTGACTTCCAAATTATACTTCAATCTTTTGACTTTATTCATGATATTCATATGAAAATGTTAAAAAAGTATCAATAGCAAGTTTTCACTCAAAGAATTAATATTATAAATTTTTTTTCAAACAAAATAAAAATGTTTAATAATTTTAAAACAAATTTTCGATTTGGCATTATTTTTTGCTAAATTCCTGGACTCCAGTATTCCAATTTTTATATTTAACTTAAAAATCGACGAGGTTCAAAATAAACAACGTTTTTATTTCCATGTAACTCTAATAAAAATAACGCCTTCTTATAATTTTCACTGTTATTAAATATTCAGATTACAAATAATTTACTCAAACGCATATTCTTGATGAAACAATGATTTTTATTTAGTTTATTTGAATATAATCATAATAAAATACGTCTGTTATGACAGACGAAAATTTACTTGTCTTCTACACGAAGAAGTAAACTAACTTACATACAGATCATAATAATATAAAAGAGGTGTGGTTTTTACATATTATTTAGGGATATAAATAAATAATGTTACCATTTTTCATAACTAATGTGAAGACATGAGGATTTATACATGTATTTATTATTATTATTATTATTATATTTTTGAATTTTAACTTGTACGATGAGATTTAATTCTCATTTTATTGTTCTTGTTTTTCATGATTATAATAATGTAGAAAATTATATTGTACTGTTACAATTGAAACATTTTATAAAAATTAAATATGTATTTCAATAAAAATTAAACGAAACATTGTTGTATATGTTGAGAGTGTCAAGTTGAAACAGAAATGTAGAAAATGTACAGACAATAAAATGTTTAAATAAAAAATATTAAAATTTTACCGAGTTACCGAAATTTAGATGTATAAAAGCTTTGTCAAAGGTGAAATAAAAAGTCCGTCGCGACGCTTAGATAAAGAATTATGGATTTTTATACTTTAGTACGAATGCTTCGATGCTTTTTAAACTATTTTCAAAATTATTTAAGGAATAATAGAAAAACGCCTGAAAGGTGTTAAACACAAAAAAACCACATAAACATAAACAGTCATTATATCCTCATATATTTTGTTTTCCGTGAATATACATATTTGAATATTTTATGAAAAATTTGTTAGTTCCGTAAAATTTATGAATATTTCCTCTGGATATACACAAGTATGTACAAACTGACCAAAATTATCTCACATA
Source organism: Culicoides sonorensis (assembly GCA_900002565.1). Lineage (NCBI taxonomy): Eukaryota > Metazoa > Arthropoda > Insecta > Diptera > Ceratopogonidae > Culicoides > Culicoides sonorensis. Next base: position 63,251 of record LN483588.1, read on the forward strand.
CCATGTAGAAATATTTTTTATTGAAATTAACCTACTCAAATATTTAAAGCCCAAATAAATTGTTTAATTTAAAAACAATATTTACCGACCATTATACAAAAAAATTGAACACAATTAAATTTGGAAAAAAAAATTATAATGGGAAGGTTAAAAGAAATAAAGCATCTATTTTTAAGCTGCCACAAAGACCTATCGCGGTTCACTATCAAACATTTTTCACACATACACATTACAAAAATGCACACAGAATTTATTTTGTGACCCTTAACGTGAAAACAAAAAAATATTATAGAACTTACTAGTTTTGATATTAATGTTAGTCAAAACAAGATCAAAGTACATGAAAAAAACAACACTAATTTTAAGTTAAAGAACTTTTTTTATTAAAAAAAAAAAATTTAAAGTTGAAATTTTTAATTTAAAATTAAAATTTATTAATAAAAAATGATAAATTATCATTTATATTTTATTTATACTTTATTCAAAACTATTTTACAATGAAAACAAATTGATATGAAACCTGAATTTTCTAGCTAACTTATATCATCAGTTTAAATTTCAATAATATTTTTATCTCCACAGATATTTTAGGTTTTATACATCGCTTTACAAACTTCTTGAACAAAAAATGTTTTATTAGATGTAGTCATATTTTAACAGGAAACCGTATCACAAAATTGCAAAAGTTGTAAATAATCAATTTGCATTTGATTTCACTGTTTAATCATCAATCGATTTAATCATCAACCATGTAAAAAATGCAATTAATAATTATAATATGATTGTGTCAATATTGACTTACTTTGATAAAATGACATGTAGTGCAAGAAATATATTTCTAGTTTGTTTTTTTTTTGTTCATCAATAAAGCAATAAATGGAGTTTTTTATAATATTGATGTTTATACACCTGTATAGTAATACTTTATCAACAGATGTATTTTCACTCATATACTTTTGTATTATAATATGATTTGTTCAATTTTCAAGTTAATTTTTCACAATTGTATATAGGAAGCAAAATAATAATTTGAATAAATATTTAACAACAAATAGTAAAATCGAAAAAAAAATTATGAATGCTCAAAACATTTTAATAAATAAAAAAAATAGAATAAATAAAAACAGTCACACGTACCTGGCTGTTGTACAATCTCGATACAAGACATCAAAGTCTTTGCAGGCGAGTAATTTACAACGATTTACTCCTGGTTGAATGGCACCAAGTCCTCGTAATATTCGTACTTGTTCAACATTGCAAACCAATGGGACAATATCAAGTCGCTTTAATTTTGTATAAACCGTGTGCAAACCACCAACTAAATGCTTTAAAAATAATTCAAATGCCTGTGGAAGACAGAGCATTGTCTCGCCTTGAATCATGAATGCGGCTACTTTTTGACCTCGATAATCAACTAATTTACATTCATTTGCTGTAGGATCTGAGCTTGAAATTGGTGGAGGACTGTTGTACGATCGTGGTGGTCCATGATGATGAGCTGCAGCCATTAGATCCAAAGGTGAAGCGTGGTGCATCATTTGCAGGGAATTGAGTAAACCCAGACCATGTGGCGGTAAATGAGATAATGATTGAACAATGCGTGGTGGCATTCCGAGGTTCATATTATTTGGTGTTGAAACAGTTGGAGGTGACAACGGATGTGGCATTGGCATCATATGTGCACCTGTTCCTGTCATTGGACTGCTATTATTTGGACGATGGTGATGACGTGCAGGACTACCTGGTGTTGGTGTTCGTTTATTCATTGATAAATTTTGACCATTTCGTTCGATTGAATGACGGTCGTCTGGAGGTGAACGGCTTCGATGACGATTAGACATTGATTCATTTGACGAGGCAACACTATGATCACTTGCAGTGGATAAACTATCCATAGCTGAATCTATACTCATTACACGTTATGGATGTTTATTAATTAATATTTTATATTTTACGTTTTTTTTTTAATATTTTTTTATTTCATGTTTTCACTAAATTTCTTTTTTTTGTACAATTTTAATTCGTTTTTTTTCCAAAATTATTTGTTTATAAAGTTATTTTTTTCTTTAGATTATTTTTTTTTAGTTTTAAAAGTATTTTTAAATTCACTAAGTTTTTTTTCTTCAAATCATTATTTAATTGTGATTACACATTTTCTTTAATTATATTTCATATCAAACTGAACTATTTTAATTAAATTATAATCAAATTCTTTTTTCCTTTGAGATCAAATGAAAAACGCGTCTCAGTCGTTTTAGTACTTTTTTTTATTTGAATGTAGTGTACGATTTTCAAATAATATTTGATTTCATTTCAAATTGCTGCACAAGTCCAATTTGAATCCGAATTGTAGGTGGTATTATATACAAATATGAATTCTGAATGTATACTTGTTTAATGTATATAAATTAACAGTAACAAAAATTTCATTTGACTGTATTTCGAATGTATACTGTATTTTGTTTTCTAGGTAGGTTTGAGACTCTGCCTAAAAGACTCTATACTCTGGAAAATTATACAAATATAGGAGTGAAAAATTATGATATTTCCTCCTTTTTAACACTATATGTGGTACAAGTTTGTATTATTTTCGGATTCGACGCGAATTTTCTCTATTCTGTATTTATTATGTGTGTGTGTCACTGCTATATCCCGAATCCAGGATCACCTTATCAATGTGTGTATGGATGTAAGAAAAATAAAAGAATTTTTCACGTTTATTATAGGACACCCAAGCTATATTGCAATAGCGCACTCACGAAAAAAAAATCAGACAGACCGAGAAATACAGAAGAAAAATCACAATAATTGTACTCTATTACCTCTACGCAAGCAGAAATGCAAACCGTATCTAAACGAATAAAATATTTTTATATAAATATCACTGCTGTATTTCTTTCTCACAATTCAATTTTAATGTGTGTATACAGCTTCCCGTTTATATATGTAAACAGTCACACGAATAATAAATAACTTAAAAAATATTAAGAACGAATCAGCAAATCGTACCAAATATATATTCCAAACGTACCTGAGCTACACAAAATATATGCACAACGTACAAACACTCAAATACGAAATGAAAATATAACAAAAATAAAGAGAAGAGGTGTTTCCATTTCCATTTCAACTGTTATATTACAGTCATATAATTTTGCATTTTGTTCTCGTATTGCACTCTGTACGAAACACTAAAATACATAAGAAAAATACATATGATATGTCATGCGCTGAGTCTAGCATACAACAAATATACATACATATTTACAACTTAACATTCGAATGTCTATAACTTCTTCAATTGGTTTTAGCGTTTGAATTTCATTTCTATTCAATTTTCATAAGGATATTTTCCTTATATGTTTGATTGGTGATATTATTGTCACAGCGAATGCGCGGGAACACCTTTACTCTACATTATCGATCATAGTACCGTGTTTATTACTACAGAGAACTATACACATTTTAACTGAATACATTAACAGATTCCACACAGCATATGTGGAGCAGGAAGGGCTTCTATAGAAAAAGGTGGGACTAGACAGAAATAATTAAATAATAGTGAAAACAGATGTTGACTTCATTACAAATAAATATATATATTTCTTCAATTGATAAAATAACTTTTGAAATACTTTTAATTCTATCGATTTTCTTTAAGTAGCTAAGTTTAGATGTATAAAAGTTTTTAAGCTATATTTTAAGCGTCGATCCTGAAATATTACAGAGCAAAACTTATCATCTAATAATTCACTCAATTTAAATTACCTCATTTCCTAATTAATAATATTACTTTTACTGCCCTTAAAAGATAACAAAAATAATAAACCGGGATAAGCAGGTTAAATTTGACAGTCAATTGCTAAATGAAAGATTGAGTGTCGAATTTTTATCTAATTATTATAATTATCAAACAACAAATAACAAAGCGATCATTGGCCCTAAATTAAATTACTCTACATCACTGTTTAAAAGAGCAAAAATTAAAATGTTTTAAAGAAAATAATTTTTTTATAAGGCTGTTTACTTAAATTTTCACTTTATAAATAGCTGATCTGTTTTCAATACCTGCACACTGTAAAAATTTACCAATGGCTTGTTTATTTATCTGATCAATATACCGTGTCTACTTTGCTCTTCTGTAATTTGCAGTAGGTAAATTTGCAAACTCTGCAAAGTATAGAAATGTCACTATAATTTTAATCTAAACCTTCAAAATGACAAAAAATTACTTTGCAAATTCTACCTTTTCTTATAATATGTTCTGTATTTTGCAATTTTTGTATTTGCAGAGACTTTTTACCCATTTTCTGCAAAGTACAAAGGTTTTGACAGTTCTGTACTTTTCAATTATTCTACTTTGCAGTGACTTCTCTTCCCATTTACTGCAAAGTAGAAAGGTGTTGAACTTTTTTTCAACTAAATCTAACTTTCCAATATTAATTTTTTTAATAGCTTAGCTCACTAGACTTAATTTAGATTTGTTTTGTCAAGACGAAAACAAATTTATATAAAAATTTATTTATTAATCATAATTAATTTTAATTCACTTTTTCATTAATTTGATTGTGATACTTAACTTATATTTTTTTTTATCATTCGATTCAATCATTTATTTAATCGAAATGTGCATAAATATGATGTTTATACGTTTTTCTAAATAATTTGTATCATTGTTTAATAATAGATGTGATCGTTTTACTACAAATTTAACTGTTTTAGTTAATGAATACAGAAAAAATTGTTTTACAAAGAACAACTTATAAATGTATACAAGTATTGCGCATAAACCTTGTATGAAAAAAGCTTTCATAAAAATATTCAAGTTCAAGTCAATCTTTGAAATAATCTTGTTATTCAGCATAATATTATAAAAGATATAAAGACTTATTGAGTCGTGTATGAAAATAAAATGATAATTATAGAGATTTATTACATATCAATAATACAATAAGATTTGATAAGATGTGACATTGAATAGAAGATAAAAAATTATTTAAATGAATTTAAATCTCAAATATGAAAATTGAGAAGACAAACAGAAAAGACTAGGAGACGTTGTTACACATATACTGATTCTCGATACATCTATGCGAGTTGCAATAATGATTCGAAGTTTAATACAATTGGAGTATAATCAGTCAGTCCTGCTAATCTCCTGTTTCTACCTCTTTGGTAACATTAGGTAGCCGATAGAATCTACAGTGTTTATATATACTACCAATGATAATTTGAGAAGTTTGAAACCACCCTTAGCACTCGAAGTCTTTCAACCAGGTATATTTTAACCTTACTATCACTTCCACATACTAAAATCATGAAATCTAAAATATGGAAATTTGAGTCATTCTAGAAATATTTTTCATTTATTTCTTTGGTAATTTTTTTCTAGATTTATAAACGAAGATTTTTTTTTGTTTTTAACGTCAATTCTGTGATAGCCGTTAGTTTGGTTCAAAAAGTATTTGCATGTATACTAAAAAAAACTTAATATACTATAGTATACTTTGTAATATATTTAACGATTCAGTATTATTGTATGATTATTTGTTGATTGAAGTATAAATTTTTACGCAATAAAATATTTTAAGTTGTTTATTTAAAAAAAGTGCAGGGTTAACACTTGGTATTTGATAAGTAATAATAGTTAAGCTTAAATTAAATACCTTAAATCAAAAAGTAAAATACTTCTTTATTTTTAATTTCTATTCATGAAATATTAGCCCATTGGCACATTTTCCAGTATTTGAACACACTTGTTTATTTGAAACACAATTGATTGCTGGAATATTTTATTAAATTTTAGTCTCAGTTCTCTCTTTGAGAAAGACTATAATAGATGTGTAGCTTCTACGCGGCTAACTTATTATTATTAAATATTTCATTAAAATTTAAAACAAAAAACAGTAATAATTTAAACAATAATATAAAAAATTCAATGAAAAGCTTATTTGATATTAGACGGAAAATATATTAAAAATTAATACGGTTTTAAAGTTTAACAACCATATACGAAATAATTTTATTGATTTTTTGCTAATAACATTTTCTGTAAAAAAATAGAAATCAGTTTTCTCGCAATTTAAAAGAAAATTATCGAACACTATCTAATAAAAAAAATAATGATATAATTCAGTAACTTGAAATATTATTATTTAAACATATTGGATAAAGATAAACAGCGCATTATTGAATATATAAATAAACAAGAATTATCGTATAATGGCGAAGGTAAGAAAATGCAGAATAAAACTTAATTTTGTATCCTGATAGTCATTTTTAGAACACTCGTAGAGAATAGTATAACTCATAGATGAACAATCAATATCTTATCTTTTTGTTTTATATTATTCTTTTGTTTTTGTTATGATGTCAATATACAGACAAAAAAGATCGATTTTGAAAAAAAATAGTTCAAACAAATAATTTTACAGCAATTTTAATTGTTCTAACGATTTAATTTTTTATTACATAATATGGTTACTAAATGCCAGGTAGGAAGAGAGCAAGTTAAAAGTATGGTAAAAAAATGATCATGTACTTAATTTCTGAAAAACAATTTTATGATTATTTTTATTTTATTCCAAAAAGTTATCAGTAAGACATTATCAGATAATTCTAAGATAATTTTTATATTATTGGTGAATAATTTACTATTAAAAAGAACTTTGCCTTGTTCACTTATTTTATGTTAAATTTTTAAATTAAATTAAGTTTATATAGCTATAAATGTAATAACTTTTGATCCTTGTCTTATTGGAATTTATTTATTGGTCAAAACAAACATTGTATTTATCAAATTTAAACTTATTCTTAATTTTATAAAAATATAAATAAAAAATGAGAAAATCAAATATAATAAAAATATGCAAAACAAGAAAAAATGAAAACACCAAGTTTAAGTTTGAATATAAAGTGAAAAAAAATGTGTTTTGAGGTGCGGTCTTGTTCAAATATTCACATGTATTTGATAATTCAGTTACGAATATTATAATGTTTATTGATATTGAAGATTCGACTATTTTAATAATTTTATGATTCACTTCCAACTTTAAACGTTTTATAAAAAAGAGTTTCTTCTATAATAAAAATTTAATAATTTATTTTCATCTTTTTCATTAATATAGAGTTCCATCAGTTCAAAAATTCCTCGTATTGACACACACAGAATATTTACTACGGTTGAATCTTCTTCACATCCATCCTCGTTAAAATCAAATAAAACATCAAACCTCATGAATAATGATGAAAATTCGGACAGAATCAAAAATTCTCATCAAATATTTCAACGTTCACTTTCTCGTGACGCAATCATAACGAAAAAAAAATCAAGTATGGTACGAAAAAATAACTTTAGCAGTGGATCAAATTTGCATTGGAACCAAAATAAAACTAGAACTAAAAAAGAAACTGTTTCAAATGATGATGAACAAATGATAATTGATGATGAGCCCATTGAGCTCGTAGGTGGAAGTGTTGAGACTTTGAGTGATATTGTCGATAATACATATGAAGTAAATGGCACTTTTAATGTTACAACGACATCCACTGAAGACAAAAATACAACATATTGTAAAATTGAAAATGGGAAATCAAAAATACCAAATACAAGTCTGTTGAAGCCTTTAAGTGCAACATTTGATGTCGAAACCTCAGATACAACATTTAACTTGTTAGAAACAAAAGAAAAAGTCAAACAATTATCAAACGACAAAAGTCATCGTTCTCGATTGTCAACAGATTTAGCAGAACAAATGTTACAACAAGGACATAATCCTCTTCCTGGGTTGAATTCGACTATAAATCAAGATCAGATATTATTAAATATATCTGATGTTCAAATTAAGCCAAATAAACATTCCTTTAACGAAACAGAAATCGGAGATTCAGTTAACTTAACTAACCTTCTGTGTTTGCCAGTTCAAGATGAACAAAATAATGATGAAATTGATGGAGCTTTGCTGGATGAAACTCTTGTTCCTACAATAAATGAGTCAAATATTACTAATCAAAACGATGCCGCTGTTTCAATAAGAGAAAAGGATCAAACCAAAGATTTAATTCCAGCCATACAACGTTTTTCTTTGGGTTTGGATTTAACAGAATATACACTTGATTGCTCAATAGAACTTTGTGATATGTCGAATTCATCTTCGATTCCTGGATATAATAAGTCTAGTAGTCAAAATACAGCAGGAAAGCAAAGTAGTTTTGAAATAGATGAGAGTCTTGGGATTCTCACTCCAGAACAAATGAAAGAATTTTTAGATTCAACAAAAACAAATACAGGTGATTGATATGAATATCATTTTATAATGAAATTTCCTTATTAAATTTTTTTAATATTTTTAGACAGTAGCAAAGGTGTGCTTCAGTATCAGAATTCAAAACAGGTTTTTGATCGAAATTATAGATATCGTGTTGACTTAACTCCTAGTCCAGAAGAGCTCCCTTTAGACCCTGTTGATATTAAGACTGAAGAACATTCTATGCCCGAGACTGAAATATTTCCAACGGAAGATATGATTTCTTCAGTAGCCGAATCTAATACTCGTGCCGATGTTATGACTAAATCAGCTACAAGTAAAATTTCAAATAGTTTTATCGCAAGTATCACAAGTGTAACAAGTGATGGGTATCAAGGGGATGGTGAAATGTCACGTCCGACAAGTCGTGGAGCAGAGCATTCATCATTTAATGGTGAGAATGGTATTATGCTTCGTCGACAAGATCCTATGACAGACTCCGACTTTTTTACTGAGAGTGATGCTGATGATTTGAATAATCGTGGTGGGGATAGAAAAGCCCAAGTTATTGATGGTAAACTTTTTGCAGACAAGACTAAAGAAGTTATAACTATGCATGATAATGAAGCTTCTTTACAACAAGAAGATTCATGTATGGAGTCTTCAGGAGTTTTTACCGATGTTGAAAGTCGTGCAAATGAATATTCACCGAAATCTGCAAAACAAAATTTTAATCAATCAATAGACACTGAAACAAAAAATACTCATTTTGTAGAAAAATTAAATACTACATGCTTATTGCAAACGAATACCGTATTTAATGAAGACTATGAATGCGATCAAAATACGACACACACACAGACATTACACAAAAATGATAAGAATACTTCTGCTAACAATGAAAGTACAAAAATACGACAGTCAATCGTTGGTCGTTCGAGTAAAGAATGTGTTGTAGCAAAACCAAAAAATGAAGTTTCTGTATCAAAAAAACTCAAAGAAAATTCACGTAAACAAGCAATAAATTCACAAAGAAAACTTGAAATGACACCGCGTTCTGAACCTTTTGGCAATAAATCAAAAATACAAAAACTTGGATATTCTTCGGAAATTCCATCTTGTAAATCAACTACAACCACTCGTCCTCGTTGCATATTACCAAAAACTGAAAACCTAAGTAATAACAATTATAAGAAAGAACGTTCTAAATCCAAATTGCCTAATAAATGGGATGCGGTTATGAATAAAATTACAGAAAATCAGAAAAATTCAAGTTTGAACAAAAAAGACTTAAATGAGGTAAAATCTAAAGTATATTGTGGAATAAGTGGTGAAAAAAAATCTAATCCAGAAAAACAACAGTTGACAAAACGACAATTGTTCACTATCACAGGAAAACGGTCAGTATATAAAAATGATAAAATTTATTCATATATACATATATTTTTTTCAAGTACCTTGTAAATAGTGCTATGCTCCAGTTAAAACTCAATTAAATATTCTCATCTTTGACAGGTCATATGGGTCAAATGTTTAAATTGTAATTTACGTTTTTATCATAAAACACAAGAAATTCAATATAACAAATAATTTTAATTAAAAATTTATTCATATTCAACGTTATATTTAACCAGACTCGCTTATTGACACCCTATTATTATAATTAATTATTATATGTTTATTTATATTTTTTTAAAAAAAAGTACTAATTGCGTCATGCTTTGATTGACAAACTAAATATATAAATCAGGATTCTTAGCACACAATTTAGTTCCTTCAAACTAATATGTTTAAATTGAATTGAATACGGGAAAACATTAAATTTTCTCTACATAAAATAATAAAACATTAAAAATAGCATCACATAATAAATTTATAACTAAAATATCTTTTGGATTACCATTATTAAATTATTTTTTTTTTTTAATTATCTTTTTCAGTGATTGTTACCTATCAGGTGAGTGATTTAAAACTGATACTCATTAGTGGTGACTTTTAGTGACTTAAAAACCCCTCTTAAGTATACAATCAATATTATTGTTTAAATTATAACATCTATTACATTATAATGCCGTTTTTTTATATGACTCGCATGATCTAGTTTTGACGAAAATTTATAGGTCTATTTATAACATCTTAAACAAAAGTAAAATATTTTTTATGCTATTTTAATATTTTAATGAATGGAGAAAAACTTAGAACATAATTTAAACGATTAATGCAAAAAAGTAATTGTGACCTGTTTTTCTAAAAAAAAAAAAAATAATAATAATAATAACTTTAACCCTTTTCAAAAGAAACAAGATTTTATTACTATCTAATAAAACGAACAATTTGAAATATTCCAAAAATAAATTTTTTGAAAACAGATATTTTTAATGTACAGAAACAGTTTTTAAGATACTCTAAGATAAAAAACATAATTTTAGAAAAATTGAGAGTTAAATTGATTTGTTTTAAAAAAAACTTTTATCCTAAAATTTAATAGCAAAAGTTACATTAGAGAGATCCACTGTACAAATGAATTATATTTTATCAATATTACAATACAGGTCAATTAATATATTTTTTCCATTTTCACTTTTTATTTTTCAAATTACACGTATAAAAGAAAAAAAAAATACGTTAAAAGTAATTCAGAGATTCTAATAGAAAAATAATAATTCTTAAAATAAAAAATCGGAGTCAAAATAGAATTCGCCGATATTTAATTCCGATTTTTTCATTCATGGGTGAAACAAATTTTTATCCACCAAGTTTTAACGGAATACAAGATTGAATATTTTTAGTTTGTAGTATTTTTTGTAGTATCAGAGAATTAAACTTAACTACTTTAGTGAGAGAGAAAACGAAAAGTTTTATAAAAGTAAAAATATAAAAATGTTTAGTAAAAAGAGCAATATCTATAATGCGGTGTTGTCAGTATTGCGGTAACTGTGACGAGTTAAACTTAATTTAATTTGTGTAAATAACATACAATAATACCTGTGGGAGACAAGTAAATCGCGACCAAATATTTAAATTATTATTATTGCATAAATACTTATATCACAATAATTAAGTAAATATTGGATAAGGCGTAAATGTGTCATGGAAATAATATTAAATAAATAACCATTGACCTTTCATCAAAATTATTTATAAAAAAAAATATGAGAAATAATAATGAAAGTTTGATTGTCTGAATAAAATGTAATGTTATTCACATCCGGAGAATAAGTGCACTGTTAGTTTATTCAAGTATTTTACATATTATACAGTAATATTATTTTAAATTGATTTGAATTAGTATAATCGAATGCTAAACTAAATAAAAAAGAATCTTTAACAAAATATTAAATATAAAGACAACAAAACTTTACCAATATATTGCCAAAATACTGTAACTTGAATAAATTAATAAAGTGAAAGACACACTTTTAAAGAATGCAAAAACCAATATAAACCTGTTTTTCAATATAGCTTAATCAGACTACAATAACGAGTTTTATTTTTTTCTAACGTATTACACACTAATTCAGTCAAGCTTTCTTCTCATTTTATATTAGATAAATAAATATGCTGCATTTAAAATTAAAAAGTTATTTAAAAAACTTTTGACCTTCAAATTTCGTCAAATTAATCAAGAAAACAAAAACAGTTGCAAATAGAGAATCCAAAAATGATTAGACCTTGAATGCCCACTTCATAACTTCCGTGTTATTTTTATTCCTTTATTATTAAACAACTTTGTATTAAATTCATATTAGAGTTAATTTTGTGCAATTTTTTGTCTAAAAAAGTGAAAAATAATTAAAAGTTGCCGCTTGATTTAAAATTACTAAGAAATTTAGTGAAAGTAATAAAATTATAAGTGCCTATTATGGGCGCGCATGGTTCTAAGGAAAAATTATATAGATCGGCCTCAGATAGATATGTCCATACACATTATAATATTGATCGTGAAAGATTTGGTACTTTTGGAAAAAGATATAGAGGTATTATATATAAGCCTTGAACTAAAAATCATATTAATAACCGATCATTTATGAAAAAATTTATTTGAAACCGATAATAACATTAAAACTATTGATATGTTTAAATTTTTAAGGATCTAATAAAAAACGAGATGGGCGATCTATGTTATCATCACCCAATGAAATTTATAGAGATGAACAATGTCCAAGAACAGGTATTACTTAAGTTTATTTATTCGAACAAAAAAAAATAAATTATTTTACAACTAATGTTTCAAAGAAAGTGACAAAAAAAAATAAACAAAATTTCACTTAAACATTGAAGTATGATCATTCCTAATTTTTTTTCCTATAATTTTAGATACAAATACGTCACAATTTGGCGGAAACAAGCAAGAAAAATATTCTTCTTTGGATAAAAAACTTGTTAATCCTAATCCTGAGATAGTTTCAAAATTTAAACATAATAATCAAGGTAAATTTTAAATTAGTTTTTGTTTACAACAACCGCAAGTTTTTAGTTTCCGTCTTGCCGATTTAAAAAAAATACGGACTGTTTCCCGTTCGTAACCTTTGTATTTTAAACAAGTTATTTCATAATTTCAACGATTAAAAACAGATCTCTTGCAGAAATAGGCTTTGTTTTTTATATACAGAAATTTTTAATTTATATAGATAATGAGTTACTACACATACTAAAATGAACGATAGGTGCTCTTATAATAACGATAACGCATTACTCGACCCTACTAGTCGAGTTCTATTATCTATCATTCATTAAGTTATATAAAAGATTGTTCAGATGTGAACTTTATTAAAAATCATAAAATTTTTATAAATCGTCGTATTTATTAAAATTATTGTTATAATTCTTTTTAAAACAGGCTACGAATTTTAATAGATTATACTTTACTTTTAGCTCTCATGGTCTGATTACTTGTAAAGCTATTTCTTCAAATAATCGAAATATTTAATTGCCAAAGAAAATTGATTTTGTAAACAGTTGTTTAGATAAAATAATAATTATTTATCAATTAATTCTTGACCATACATCCTGAACTATGAATCATCAAATCGTTTTCTTAATGCACATGCGCCAGTACATTCCATTTTACTTTCAATTTTCCCATACTACGTTAACCTAAATAACTGTATGATACTTTCCATTATATTCTTTAGTAACAAGAAAAAACATAATGTGTGACGTTTGGAAAAAAATAATATCGTAAAATTTTTTAATTAGTCTGAAGTTTTGAGTATCTGCTTTGATTATTATTAGTAAATATCTTGTAATAATGGTGGGACCAAACAGTATTAGTATAAATAATATAATGGAGAAGGAAAATAAACGAATGAAGAAGAATATTTTTACCAACTCTGTCAAAAACATCGATATAACACCAAGAAAAACTCCTTTTTGTAATACAGCAAAAACTCTTACAACTAAATTTAGTATGTTTGCTTTAATATTTTAATATTATTTAGCTTTAAAATTGCAATTTTATTATATTTTAATTGAACTATGTACGGATATTACTTTATTTTGAATCGTTGATAAAAATTATAAAAAAATATATGAGCAGAAAATATAAAAAATTACAGCGCCACAAAAAAAAATTTATAATAAAAAACATTAGAAATTACATCATACAAAATATGAGATTACAATACAACAAAATGTTTTAAACGTAAGCAAAGGATATTTTGGGAAGTAAAGAAAAGATTTATATTTGCTTCATAGAATGCCTTTGTGCTGTCCTTAAAACTCATAATATGTATAATCATTGTTTCATACTCAATTGTACTTTAAGTTCACTAAATGATTTCATGGTGATTTAGTTTAGAAGTTGTAATTGAAAAACTGTACACAGGTGTTTTAGCATGATATTGTCTACTCTAAATAGAAATTTTTAGTCAAAATCGTAAAAATTAAATTGAAACATCATCTTTATTTTTTTTTCATTTTCTCTCAATTACAGTTTCACATACATTCATTTTATTTCTGTTTTCACAAAAATATAGATTCCACTTCACACTAGATTCCAAGTATACATTGCTATCGCTAATTCATAACATTTTTTTTTTTTGATTTTATATTTTTACTCACATTTGAATTTTTTTTCTTTCTTTTTCACACGTTATACAAATCATCATTTAAAAAATATATATACGAGCAAAAAGTGGTACAAATGAGATTTGCAACAAGTGTATATTATTAACGATCTTTTTTTCTCTATATCGTACTCATAGATTTGATATTCATTAAATAAAATTTGTATTGTAATAATTTTTTGTTCAAATGAACTGAATGTAATATTTTTAGTATGTTTCTTAACATTGACGTGTAAAGAGTAAAACAATTGTCATTGTATGTGTTGTATCATTATTCAGTACAAAATTTTCTATCATAAAAGTAAACATTTAAAAGTACTCTTTAATTAAATGGAACTCATTTCTTGAAACTATACTATTTAAAAAAAATTTCAAACATTTCTTTCATGCGTAAAAAATAAAAATATTAAACAAATTATTAAGCAAGTGAATGTTTTCGCCAGAAATTTATTATAATACTATAAATATACTTCTTTTTTTATAAAATTGTATTGAAAATAATTTTACCTTCTTAATATTAATTAAGGGTTGCTTAGAATTAAATTAGCAATAAAATAAAGAGGTTACTTTACATTGAAACTCAAGTTAACAAACATAAATTAATAAGAACGTATCTCTGAACATATTTAAAATACGAAATATATTAAAAAGTAAAAAAAAATCTTACAATAGCGTTTTATAGAGAAAGTAAAAAATAATAATTCGGAAGTAACTTCCTTATACATTATTGCTAATGTTATTTCATACAAAAAAGTAATGATATGTTGCCGGGTAAGATTTTTATTAGCTAAAACAATAACTCAAATGATTAATTTAAAGTAAAGCAAATCAAAGTTTTATATCAAAAATAATTTTTTTAAATAAAACTATTTCAACTTCTTTCAGATCAAAACCGAACCATTGTTAATGGCCCTACAGAAAAACAACAAACACAATCTTCACCGAATCGTCGGGTGCCTGTGTCTTACGCAACGCTTACAAACCGTAACAATCTACCTAACATCACAACTGAACCTGTTCATCCTCATAAAATTAATCACAGAAATGCCACCATTATATTAGAAAGCTCGACTATAATACCAACACAGCAACCATCGATTATATTGAATAATAGTAACAAAAATGCAATAACAAAAACAACAAAAATAAGTGCGAGTAAAAAATCTCCATTATCTTCTTCACAATGTACTACATCTACTAATTTAAGCAAAAATACAGCAACCAGTCCAATCTCATCCAAAAATAATGGTTACAGTAGTGTAAATATGAAAAATCTCAAAAATCTAAGCAAGAAAATTTCAACCATTGGTCCACCATCGGTCGATAATGATCCAAGTAAAATTTTACTGAAACAACAACTAGTCTATTCAAATAAAGGAGTCGAAGCGCTTGGCGTTCTTTTACAACATCTAGTCTACAATGTAAGTTGAACAAACATCTTTTGTAAATAGATAAATTAAATCATAGATTTAAGGGCACGTTTCAGCTTATGTTAATCCAAAACGACAAATTTTTTAGTCTAAGTGCACATCTGTTTCAAAAATTACAAAAACTAAAAAAAAACTAAAAAAGAAAACAAATTGCATTTACGTAAATTATAAGAGATTTATAAATTTTTTACTAAAAACGGTTTAAATTGACCAAAGTAAACAGGTCAATATTTGATATTTACAAATTCTCATGACCATGAAAATTTTTCAACTTCCGTAGAAATTTTGTGCAGTTAAATTTGGTTCTCACAAATATACTTTTAAATATACAAGTAGATACATTCCTCAACAAGTATTAAAAAATTTAATTAAACTTGTCTGGACATTCAAATTGCCACACTCATACAGTTATTTCTATAAATTTGTTTGATGTTTTTTATACCTAGAATATTTTTGCATTTAATAGACCACAAACTACAGTTTGAAAAGGATTTGTTGCTTTTTTAAAATGTACCTAAAATATTGAACTTTTATACAGGTACATAATTTCGAGAATTCTAGTTTAATTTTACGTTTCATAGAGAAAAGACGTATTTTTCCTAAACCAAAAGAATCTTTAAAAAAAATTAATTTTTGAAATATGTCTTATTGTATGAACAGTTTTGATCTGATAGACATGGAAATTGATGATCTTGAGATATTGGTAAAGACATAGTTTTGTTTAAAATTTTAAATATAATGATATTATAAATATTAATAATTTACTATTTATTCTTTTAATTACAGTTGGACGCTTTTTCTTGTCCAAATATAAAATTAGCTCATGAAAATTCACAAAAAAGTTTGCATGAAACCACACGGCTATTAGACGAAACTAGAGCTGCACTTCAGCAGTTAGAAGCTCGATTTGATGATCGTGAAAACTATTATAAAATAACAGAGATCGATTTAAAAGTGAAACATCAGCATGAGTTAGAATTAGGTGGGCATTATTCTTAATATTCGCTATTTTATTTAATAATCATTTTTTTTCTAGTAAAACAACAATTTATAAAATTTGAGTCAGAAGCTAAAACTCGCATTCAAAACCTTGAAGAACAATTGATTGAGAAAGAAATGTCTCATGTTACTGAACTAGAAAAATTAAAAAATGACGCTGATATACGTATTCAAACATATGAAAGTAAGATTCGAGAAGCAAAAGATAACGAAAAAGTTTTACTCGATCGTATTAATGAGTTAACGCTAAAGGTTAATGAAATAACTGAAAAGGCACACATAAATGAGATTGAGTTGAGCGAGAAAATAAATGTTATTACGTCACAAATGGAAAAATTAAAAACAGATTCAAAAACAAGAGAACACGAACTACTTTGTAAATTGGGAAATATTCAAGATGATGTACATAATTTTAGGAAGACATCACCAGAAAAATTATTGAGTACTAATGTGATTCAAACTCAATCCACATTACATGATGAAGTTGAAAGTCTTAGATGTGTCTTGGATATAAAACAAAATGAAATTTCAGAGTTACGAAAGCAGAATCAGGAAATGCAGAGATCTGTTGATGATCAAAATGCACTTTTGGCAAAATTTGCATCTGCTGAGTCACGCCTGGAAGACTTAAATGTTCAATTGCAGTATAAGAACACACAAGAACAGTAAGAAGTTATTTATTCAATTATTATATTCAGTTAAAAATTGATGATCTTTTTTTTTCAGAGAATTATTGGAAAAAATAAAGCAACTTGAAGAGAAATACAATCAAGAAACTAAAACTAAAAAGAGATTATCACAACATAATGAAGAACTTCAGTATCGGCTTAAACAAAATTCAGAAAAGTTTTCTGCAACCCTTACTGAGTTGTCTAAAAGTTTACATGAACACTCAATCCACACAGCCAATAATTTAACTAACGGCCTTGGTTTATCATTCCGATCGCAATCTAGTGGCGATAAGAGTTTTGATGTCGATTATAATTCTCCACCTACATCACCTATTGTAAAGGGTGTCGTTAAAAAGAGTGACTCAGTTTCATGGGTGCTAGAAATGGACGATGAAGCACCAGAAGCACTTGCATCAAGAGTTGTTAGACGAGCTGGTAGTTTTCGATCAAGTTGTCTTTCCTCTTCTGACAAATGTTCTCAATCACCAATGCCAAAAAGACAAAAATGTCAAAATGCATTACCGTTGCAAACTTCAACATCAGCCACATCATTTCTACGGCGTAACAATTCAGATTGCTCACCACAAAAAGAATTAAATTCAACATTGCGAATTCGTAGTAAATCTGTTACGACTAAAAGCCAAGAAGGTGGAGCAACTCCTAAAAAATATTCAGAAGTAATGTACACTAGTAGTCCTCGATTGGATCATCACAATCAAATAGAAACAGATTTTGCATGTGCTTTTGTGGAAGAATCGTCATCAGTTATTGAAGAATTTCATCGTGATAAAACACTTAGTTTCAAAAACTCGAGAGAAAATCGAGGATTGATAACATGTGATACTACAAAACTTCTAACGAACCATTGTTCAACTGAAAAAAAAATACGTAAACCCAAATTAAGTGCAGGAGAAGCTCTAATTTCTGGATCAAATAGTGAAGATGAATCTGATAGTACAGAAGACAGTAGTTCCGCATCAGACTGTGAAAGTAGCTCAAATTGTGATCCACGAGAAGTTTTAAGTATTGAAGATGCTTTATTAAAGAAAATTGGAGTTCAACATACAGTTGCTGGGTTTTCAGAGAGTGGTAATAATACTCCAATGGATGTAAGTTGGTCGGAACATATTAAAGATGAAGATCAAAAGCTGTTGGTATGACATGATATTGACAATCTAGATTTTTAAGCACATTAATATTTTAAAAGATAAATTATTCAAAGTTGAAAATATTATTTAATTTATAAGCTGTTCCTTTTTAAAATACCAGAGATAACCTATTTAACGATGTATGACCAATCATCATTTAAAATTATGATTTTATTTGTACCTGATACGAAAGTTTAATTAAAACTAGAAGGAATATTTTAAATATTTAGAAAGTCTATTTTAATATTAAAAAAAAATTAAAGTCTTGAAATTTAAACGGATGACGTTCTCATTTTATTTATTATTTATTTACAATGTATACAAGAAACGTTTTTAATTAAAATAATTTAAAATTGTTAAATTAATTTGATCATTGCTCAATTTTGTTTCTAAAATGTTTCATCCGTTTGAATTGGAGGCTTTATAAAATTATAAAAATTGTAAGCTACACCAAAATAATAATACAACAAAGTTGTTAAGTGTAGCAAGATTGTTTAACTTTTTGCAATGGCGGTATATTTTAGTACAAAATGAATAAGGCCAAGTAGCTCGATAAATATGAAAAGTTTGACAACTTATTATTATGCTCTAAAAGTTTATATTTTTGTGAAAGAATCAAAAAGTTAAGCAAAAAATTAAACTTCAAAATTTTTGTAAATGTCATATTTAAATACAAGAATTATGTTAAGAATTAAATAATATAATTAAGGAAAACTAACCTTCATTATGTTGTATTAATAGAAAGAAAAAAAGTGAACTAAAATAAAAATTTTAAAACTCTAAACTGCATTGTTTTTATTTTCAACTGACAGTATTTCTTTGATATGCTTAGGAATTTTAATCTTTTTTCGTTTCTTTTCAATTATCCTAGACCGAACATGACTTTTCTCAATATTTGGATTTGAAACTTTTTTCTTTTTTTTACATGATAATGGATTAGGCCCTCCTTTCGCTTTATGTTTCTTCTGAATTACAGTATTACTTTTTTCTTCAATTAGACCTTCTTTTTTCTTGTAAAAATTTAATCGGTCCTCTTGATCTTTTGTAACTTGAACCACTTTTTCAATGGTTTTATCAGCAACTTTCATGCTTGCTTTGCTAGGATTTTCCAAAATGGGTGCGATTTGATGAAAATAAATCAATGGAATTCCTGCACGATCTCTTATCCAATCTTGCAAATCACGATCTTGTGTTGCAATAATATAGCGACTTTTCTTAGACATAAATTTCAGGCAATTTGATCCTGTTATGGGCGATTTTTCATGACCACATTTATGTATTTTAAGTTCTTTGAGTAATTTTGTTGTTGCAAGAAATTGTGATCCAAGTTGTTCTGCTTCAATTATACAGCAAGGAGTTGTGAGAGGTTTAATTTCTGCTTGAATGTACTTCTTCAATTGATGAATTATTTGCACATGATTCTACATAATCAATAACCCAACTTAAAAATTAAACTAAATTAAAAAAATTAAATTTACCTTTAGTGCATTGAAGCAAAATGTACCATCAATAAGGACTTGATATGGCTCCCGGAAACCAAAATTATTACAGTAAAACTCTAGATGCTTTTGAGCACGTTTCAATCTATTGATCTTCATAATTTAAATTGAAAATTCAGTTTTTTAGCTATTGAACTATTTTATGACATTTCACCCAGGGTTGGATGTCAACAAATCGTTATTTGAACGACAGTTCTAAAATACATAACGAAATATAGTTCTAAAATACATAACGAAATATGAATAGTTTGAAAAATTCAGTTCGTTAACTCGGTAAAAAAATTCCCGTTAAATTGTTATAAAATAGTACTATTTTCCAGTGTTAAAATTAAATTTATTTTAATTCATACTCATACACTTTTTTAGTATTTTTTATTATCTTTTATTTTGTTACTAAAATTACAATATTGAAAATTTGTTTTGTTGATGAATTAGATTACGATAATTTCTTTAAAAGTGTATGTAATCGTAATGTTTTCTGGTTTATTATTTTAATCATAACATAATATATTAATTACAATGTTCTCTCTTTTTTAATGGAATCTCCTGTGGCTGGCCTTGATAAGGAGTTTGAGGAGTGACGGTGTTTCATCGACTTTCTTGATTTAGGCTGCCTATAAAAGTTTTTTCATTTAAATTTAGGAAAATTAAAAGATGACATTTTGCTTACTCTTCTTCCAATCGCGATATTCTTTGCTTCAATTTTGCTTGTGAAGCAGCATATTCAGCTAGCAAACGGGCTAAACGAACATTTAAATTCTCAACACTATTTTCAAGTTTTTCAATTCCGTACTCAATAGGATCTTGGTTTTTTTGTGATACTTTATTTAAACGAAAAAAATCATGATTATTTAAGGTACAATACAAAGCAATTTAAAACTTACATGCAAAAATATCTTCATCGAGTAAATTGTCTTTCCTTAATAACTGACATCCACGTTCAGTTAAAAGTTGCCGGGCTTCAGGGTAATCGTCTAAAGTTTCCCATAAATCACGTTTAGATAAACAAAAAAGATCAGAATATCCTGAATAATGAAAATTAATACAACTCAAATATTGGAAATCAAGATTTGATTTACCACTCGATCTAACATTCGCAGTCCTTCGATTTCCAGTTTTATTACCAGGAATATCTAAAACGGACACTTCACCAAATACTGAACCTGCTCCCAAAGTAACAAAAATAGTTGTACCATCATCACCAACGACGCTTAATTTCCCACTTTTTACAATATACATTTCTTTCCCAACATCGCCCTTCCGGCAAATGTAATCTCCTGGACTAAAAATCTTTTTTGATAAATATATAAATAAATATCAATTAATGTAAAATAAAATATAACGTACTTGTAGTTTTAATTTTAGCACTAAAGCTTCCAAAAGTCCTGGTTCACAATCTTGAAATATCCTAACTTGTCTTAATGTGTCCATATGAACTCTTATTGCTATTTCAGCTTTCAATTTATCAGGTAACGAAGCCAAAACTCTTTCTTCGTCCAAAGCTCCACTTTGTGACCATGTATAAGCAAACCATCGAATTACCCTTGCTTCTAGCTCACTTCCTACTTTTCTAAAGGCCATATACTGTTTAACTCCATCCATTCTATTTTGAAACTCAACTCTTGCCAAATTCATATTTGATATCATTGAACCAATATTTCCAACAATAGTAGCAAAAATTAGAACTCCAGCTAAAAAATCACCAACAACAAATAAATATTCTGGATCATTTTCAGGGGTTGGTGTTTCACCAATTGTTGTTAATGTAAGTGTTGACCAATAAAAACTATATATGTATTGACGTGAAAGTGATGAATTGCGAGGGCCATTTAAATTATATACCCAATTGTCGGTACCGAACCCCAAGGCATATGAGATGGCAAAATAAAAACAAGCATTCCAATGAATCAAAATTAAAATAACCAATACTACTTTGCATATACGAAAGGCATTAGGATATCCTGTTTGAGTTTCAGTTCGATCAAACCATTCAAGCATTCTGGGTAATCGAAGCATTCGATTCAACCGAATTATAACTGAACACGGTACACGCATACTATTACAAGACAATGGATTCCACCAAATATAAATCACATCAGTTGGAATAAGTGATGAAAAATCTGTATACCATTTCTTTGAACCAAAATAATTTTTGCGTAATTTAGTAGCATCACGAACAAGTAGCCCTTGATCTAAATATCCTGTAATTAAACAAACGTGCATTCATTTAAGTGTATAATAACAAAAAAGGTAAAGTGCAATAATTGAAACAAGAGAAGAATTTCAATTAAGTAAAGTGACAATGATTATAACTAACTGAGTACTAGATTAAATTTACCTTCATGGCAATGAACAATAGTATCACAAATGTAAATCAAATCGGCAATATAGTCCAAAGTAAACCACAATACTGGAGCTTTTTTATTTATATCCCAAAAAACGGCACGACCAATAACAAATCTATATATAAAAAGTCGTGTTTTCTTTGCATCAATGTTTTCATTTAAGAACTATTAATATTTCGATAAAAATTAAATTTAATACTTACATTACATTATATAATACAGCTAATGATACGACGGATAACCACTATAAGTAATAATACAAGAATTGAATATTAATTAACTTAAAACAAATATTTTATTTACTTACACGATAATAAGCTGGTAAAGATGGGTCAAAAGAAAGGCGACTTACAATTTCAACAGCTTTATCCTTTGTATTATTAGATGTTGTAGATGTTTCTTTGGAAAAGAAGAAATCCCCTGGTTTTGTATTATTAACATCAGATATACGATAACGTAATACATTATAAACACGTCGAAATACTGAGCGAGTTTTTTTCTTCTAAAAAAATTAATTTTAAATTGATCAAGTAAAACTTTTCTTGTATAATATCAAAAAATTTCTTTCGTTAAATGTAATATCTATTTTATCAATTTCCAAGTTCAAAACAATATAAAGCTACTTAAAATCAAATTATTAAAGAATTTAATGTATTTTAAAAATAATTTTTAGATTTATTACTTACTGCCATTATTTGAAAGTTAAACCCATCCGTTAATATTTATTTGCTATTAGTTTATTGTAACATAATATAATTTATTATCCAAATCAATAATTGATATGATCTATTAATTTATATTCACAAAAAAGAAACATTTTATTAAATTGTAAAAAGTTGGACTATCAACGTTCACGTAAAAAAATAAACTAAGAGAATTTATTTCGTTCGATTTACATTGGTTGTGAACAGTGACACTTATATAAAATAAGAAACAATATAGACGATATGATAACATTGGTATAAAAAGTACATGACTATTTTGATATCGTTATAAAATAGAAATAATTACTTTAAGGATACGAAAAATGGTTCAATAATTGTTTGCATTATGATAAATATTGTGACGTGAGCACATAAATTTCTATTTAATTACTTAAGCTGTAGATACAAAAGAGAAAAGTTAATTATTGAGTTACAATTAATAACGGCAACGATGAACTTGAACATATTTTATCACAAAATAAGAAAACTTATAAAATTAAAAGAAAAAAATAAATCCCTATGACTATTCTACACCAAAAAGAAAAATAAAATAACTAATTACCTCTTCATTAGAAAGATGCAAAACTTTATTTGTAGAACAACGCAGGATTCGTTTTTGCTGTTTAGTTTGATTTTTATACTTTTTTTTACTATGACGTATTAAATTAAAGTTTTGAGAGGTAGTATTTTCATAACAATTATCTTCTAAAATTAAATTTATTCTTTGGAAACGTTCCATAACTTATTAAAATATAATATCTTTTAAAGTTTGATAAAAAAAAACATTTGCTATAACTTCAGAATAACTCAATTGGCTGAAATAATAATTTAATGATAAAAAGAAAAATAAGAAAAAAACATTAACATCATTTTCAAAATTAAATTTCCAAACACTTTTGTGTAAAACTTTGCAAAAGTGAAAGAGATGTCCAGAGAAACTTATTATAATAGATTGCTTATACTCATTATATCCGAAAACAAATATCTGAAGAAGTTCGATATTTTTCGAAAATTTAATATTTTTGGAAAACTTGGTACATTCATCAATTTTGGAAAACTCCACCATTTTTGAACAAATGGCTATGTCGGACAATTTTTATTTATTATTTTCTGTTGACATAGATGGATGTAAAAATGTAAAATGTTAGCTAAAAAAATGCACAATCGACTTTCAAAACAAAAAAATAAATTCTAATTTAATTCAAAATTGATTTATCTACCAATTATATGGTTTGCACTTTTTATTTTAACAGTGTGTTATATAAAATAAAACATATGTTTAATATTATTTGTTGAACAGGTTTAAACTATTATGATGATAGAAAAAGTTATTGATATCTCTAAAATTTCTTTTACTTCAGTATTATCAATTTCATTTATTACTTGAACAACCATTTTCCATTAAAATAGAAGACACGCTCGTAAACAAATATTGACTTTACAAAGTAATCACAACAACTGAAATGATAATTGCATAAAAAAAATTACCCTGTTCTAATATTGTTTCTAATATAATATATTTGATTTGCTTCGTGTTGTAAAGTGTATGAAAGTTTTTCTGTGCACATAAAAAATAGATTTATAATCAAATTGTCGCGACGCATTTTCCGAAGACAGACGAGTAAGAAAATCAGTACATATTTCATACAGATTCTATAATATGTGTTTTATTTAATGATAAATAAATTATTACGAAAAAAGTTAAAGCTTTTCTATTTATTATTTTTTTAACTTACCACTCTTCAAAACTAGTATGAATTTTATTATAGAGAAAATTAAAATAATAATCTAAACTTTTAAAATGTTTATTGATTTGATTGATTAATTGTTCATTTCAAATATATTTCAATTCTTAAGCACAAATAAACAAAATTAAAAGTATGTGAAGGTCCTTTTCACTCAAGTGGTATTTGTTTTTCAACAATCTGCAAAAAAAAAAAAATTATAAGTTATCTCAAATGACATAAAGTTGTCAAGAAATACTCTAATCATATAAGTTTTACTATACCTTTTGGCACATTTCTCTATAAATTGGATCTGTATCCCATGGTCCACGTTCTGGTAATTGGATACCTCTACGTCTAAGTTCTTGTACACAATCTTGTAAGTCAAAAATCGGAAGGGGATCTATTTTTGACTTTGAAACAATACCAACAAGGTATTCTGTGTAATGTGTCCTAATTTTATGATTATTTTTTAATAGTAAATGAATAATTATGATTTTACAAGTCAATTTTTTTATCGATGAATAATGAGAACATGCATTAGTTATTAGATTATTAAAAAACTGTCAAATATAAATTTACTTTATTTTCAAAGACTTTTACCTATCAATTTAATTTCTTTTAACGTAGAACATATTTGAATTGTTCAAAAGTTCTTTGAATCGGTTTATTGCACATTGATTACTTTAGGTTTAATTGTTTTTAAAAAATTACACACCAATCATTATAATTTAAAAAAAATGAAGAAAATGTGAATTTATGAATAAGAAAAACTTATGATGTAAACCAAAACGAGCATTCAAATCTAATTGCAATAAGAACGTAAAGTTAGTACAAAAATCAAAAGCCTCAGAGAATTCAAGAGTCGAATGTCCATACCTCCAATAAAAATTGTCTATAAATTCCTTCTATTATACCATACGGTTTTGGAGGCATTTTCTTATTTTCTCTACGAACACATGTTTCTAAATCATCAGCTGTGAGTATTGGAATTGTCTCTAGATTATGTTGGCGAATTAAAAAACACAAATATTCGACGTAATGATTTCTGAAATCCAGTAAAAATATATATTTGACAGTTTTTTGAATAACAACAAATGATGGTCTTATAATGTCATTAATAAAGATAAAGAATAAAATCAGTCTAATATTTTTGTTTATCTTACTTGCAAAGTCCTGCATTTCCCTCATGAACTTCTTCGTTACAAATTGTATCAACAAGTCCTGTTGGTGTTTCTTTTTGAAGTTGTATAGGACATTTTCGACCGTTCTTTATTTTAACATGATCGATCATTTTTAATGCCGCTGATGGCTCTGTTTCGAACGGGATTTTATGCATCTGTTCAAAAAATATATGGTGAAATTGATAAAGAATGCAAATTTTTATATTTTTTAATTATACCTTAAGCAGTGTTTGCAGATCATATGGTTCCTTATCTCTCAAATAAAATAAACAATTCCTTGGATGATGAGAGTGAAGGCCTAGTTTTGCACAATATGGTGAAACTTTGCATTTCGCTCCCATTTTAAATGGCTTTTGACATCCGTAACAAAATTCAAATTTACATTGAGTGCATGTGAAATGCATACAACCACCTCTGGCAAGTGCGTATTTAAATTTACATTTTGGACATTCAATCCCATGAACTTGCAGATGTTTTTGAACTCCTTCCGCTTGTTTATCTGGATCATTTGACTCTTTCCATTCAGCAAATTTTTCACAAGTCAAACCATCATGTTGTGGCTCCCATGGTTTTCGACATTGTGAACAAGTAACAGACCCACAATCAGGACATATGACACGACGTTGACGTGGGCGTGCAAAATATCCGGACGAACATTGAACGCACCACTTAAAATTAGGATCCTGCATTAATGTTCGATCTCGTAGCTTTCGCTGAAATAACTCATGAGTTTCTTCTTCAAGAATGTTTTTTAACAAAATATCTAAATTTGAAAAGTACTCTGAAATTTCATCCTCATGAACTTCTGAATCATGTAACTCAGGCTGTTTACAAAAAGGACAAACACAATCTCCAATAGAACGATCAGTTATCTGAAAAAAAATTATTAAGATTAAATTAGGCCGAGGAAAGTCTTTCATACTTTTCCGGTTATTCCCCACTAAAAATTTGCCGAAATTATTAAGGGGAGTATATTTTTTAAGTATATTTTTAATAAAAAAATGTTATTTCTTCTCTAACTTTACAAATTTTATAAAAATGTAAATCATTCAACCATCCTCTTATGTTAAAAAAAATCTCAATTCTCTCCTTCCCCAGAACAGTTTTAGCTGCCATTTGTTGATTTAATTTTTTATTTTCTGCTAGATAATACTCTCAACTTTTCAAATGCGTATAGCTTTATAGAATTATGTACAAAAATTTCGCTATAAACATTTGAACAAGATATTTTACTTTTTTTTGATAAAATTTTTAAAATATCACAAATTTCGTCATATTCCGTTTTAAATTTATATGAAAAATATGAAAAAAAATAATCGTTATACTTATGAAAAAATTACCAAACACCGAAATATATTCATTAAATACTGTTTTTAAATTTTTTTGCCCGGTAAAAAACTATCAGAATATTTTAAAACATTAAAAACTAAGAATTTTAGGTTATGTAACAATAAAAAATGAACAGTTTATGATTAAAAAAAAAAAATTTCCTGTAAAAATATACTCCTGAGTGTATATATACTTTCCCCCCCACCAAGATTTTTGAAACGAAATTAACCGGAAAAGTAGAAAAGACTTTGCTTGGCCTTATTTTTCAAGTCAAATTGTTAGTTTTTACCTGGATTGTAAAGTAATTTTTAGCACAATCTCTACAACACTTATGAGTACATTTTAACATGCATATCATTTCATTCATGGGACATTTTTCAGTACAAAGCTCGCATTCAGTTTGTAATAATTTTAACGCATCTTCAACACTACATGAAACAGATGCAGCCCATAATGCTTGTTCTTTATCAAATTTTTTTTCAATCAATGTTGCTGCTAGTTCTCCTTCGAGATAGTTTTTAACATGTCCTTCAGCCAATAATTGTCGAGCTAACCGCTAAAAAAAAATAAATTCAGGCGTTTTTTTTACGTTTATTATTTATTTTAAATTTTAAAAACTTGATTTTTTGAGTTTTCAAACAATACCTACTTACTTCTAAAGATTCTGGTTCATTTGTTATTATATAGTTTTTATCATTTGAATCTTCAATTTGAGGCTTAGACGTAATTCTCTGTTTGGATACTTTAATTGGTTCAGTTTCTTCATCCGTTGTTTGATAATCATCACTGAAACATGTTTCATGATATTTTTTTTTAGTTAATTTTACATCAGGAATTGGTATTGGTAAACGAGATGAAGTAGAAGCTCGTTGGAAGGTTTCTATTGGCTTTTTAGATGGCAAATTTTTTGTTGATGGTATTGCTCCAGGTGTAATAAATTTTGATAATTTATTGGCAAATGTTGCCACTGTTCCGCTCTTATGAACAGAAGGTTTTTCAGGTTTAGTAAGTTTTGTTGCAGTTGTTAAGTTTTTGGTCAATAATTGACTTTGAATTTTACTTATATTTGAACTACTTGATGGAAGAGATTGTTTACGAGAGTCAGGATTTGATCTGGTAATAGTTTGATTTTCTAATGAAGATTTCCTGTTTGTTAGCTTTGTAGAATTTTTTTTTTGTGTATTTGCTTGCATATATTGTGTATCTGTACTGAGTGGAAGTTTTTGGTCATTCGCACGAGACAATTTTTTCTTACTGATTTTATCATTTGAAATGTTGTTCTTTGATTGTAAGTTATCATTCTGTTCACTTGTTTTTTTTTCTTCTTTTTTTGTACTGACAATTGGTTTTTCTTCTTTGATGTTATTAGAACGTATCTTATCTTGGGTCTCATTTTTATCTTCTAATCTTGAGCTATTTTTTTTAAGGATATCAGTAATGGAATCTGATTCTTGAGTTTTTTTTAATGGCAAAAGAACATCAATGGTACCTTGCTCATTATTTTCACTGTATTCCAAAAGTTCAGCATTGCGTACTGTTTCAATAATCTTTAGAATTACTTGATTTTCA
Organism: Culicoides sonorensis; assembly: GCA_900002565.1. NCBI lineage: Eukaryota > Metazoa > Arthropoda > Insecta > Diptera > Ceratopogonidae > Culicoides > Culicoides sonorensis. Next base: position 92,167 of record LN483588.1, read on the forward strand.
GATTCTTCATTCTTTTGAAAATTATCAAAATCGATTGATTCATCTAGAGTGGATAATTCACCAGTTTGTAGAACTTGAGTTTTTTGTTCATCTAAGTTCATATTTTCTTCAATATAATTTTCAACTGTATCATTTTCTAAGTTATTTCGCTCATCTAAAGTGGATAATTCACCAGTTTGTAGAATTTCAGATTTCTGTTCATGTTGGCTTGAACTTTCTTCATTATGACTTTCGTCTGTACCATTTTCAAATTTGTTTCGTTCATCTATAGTGGAAAATTCACCAGTTTGTAGAATTTGAGTTTTTTGTTCATCTAAGTTCATATTTTCTTCAATATAATTTTCAATTGTATCATTTTCTAAGTTATTTCGTTCATCTAAAGTGGAAAATTCACCAGTTTGTAGAATTTCAGATTTTTGTTGATGTTGGCTCGAACTTTCTTCATTATGACTTTCGTCTGTACCATTTTCAAATTTATTTCGTTCATCTTTAGTGGAAAATTCACCAGTTTGCAGAATTTGAGTTTTTTGTTCATCAAAGTTCATATTTTCTTCAATATAATTTTCAACTGTATCATTTTCTAAGTTATTTCGTTCATCTAAAGTGGATAATTCACCAGTTTGTATAATTTCAGATTTTTGTTGATGTTGGCTCAAACTTTCTTCATTATGACTTTCGTCTGTACCATTTTCAAATTTATTTCGTTCATCTAAAGTGGAAAGTTCACCAGTTTGTAGAATTTGAGTTTTTTGTTCATCTAAGATAATATTTTTTTCATTATGATTTTCATCTGTATTATATTCGAAGTTATTTCGTTCATCTAAAGTGGAAAATTCACCAGTTTGTAGAATTTCAGATTTTTGTTCATGTTGGCTCGTGCTTTCTGCATTATGACTTTCGTCTGTATCATTTTCAAAGTTATTTTGTTCATCTAAACTCGATAATTCACCAGTTTGTAGAATTTCTGATTTTTGTTGATGTTGATGAGGATTTTCTCCATTATGGGTGTCTTCTCTATAATTTTCAAAGTTTCGTTCATCTCTTAGGTCAAGAAAAGAATCTGATTTATCATTGGGTTCAATTTTGACTGCAGCTGTTTGAATTTTTACAGATTCTTCCATTGTTTTGTTCATAGTTGTTGAAATCAATGTTTCGCCATTAGTATCATTTACTATTAGGCGAATTTCGTTTTGTGTAAATGGATGAGTTTCAAATTCATTGGTCATTGACTCTAAAGAAGATTTTTTGGATATCAAGAGTTGGTTCTCCGTAAATTTATACAGAGGATTATGTTCAAAACTATCGTCTTGACTTATATCGTCTGTCCATTCATCTGATTCAGAGTCTAATATTGAAGACTGTTCATCTTCGAATTCATTGCTATCGAAAGATAAAATATCGGAACTTATCTCTTCCTTCATTCTTTTAATTATTATTTGCGTATCTTTTACTAGATCGGATAAAGGTATAGAAGGTATTTGAACATCTGACTTAATTAGATTTTCTTTTTTGGTGGAATAAGTATTTAGTAAACCACCAATATCATGTTTATCTTCTGAATCAAAATTGGAATGTTGTTTTTCATAACCAACATTTTCAGTTAGATCAGTTTGATTAATTTTTTTTAGAGAAATTAATGTTGACAATTTTTTGTCTCTTTTTCTTTTTCTCAAAATTTTTTTATAATAATGAGCTACGGTACGAGTGTACTTTCCTTTATTAATCGAAAACTTAATAGAAAAACCAGTGTTATTTTTGTTATTGGAGCCATAATCTTTACTATTATCATTTATGTTCTGTGCGTCGAGAACTATCATACTATTATCGTAGACCATATCGTCTTTATTTTCAACACTATTTATTTCATTTAACACCGGATCTGTTTTATCTGGGACGCCAAATTCTTTACTTAATATTGCTTTATCTGCTTGATCGTATCTACTATCTTGTTTTGTAACTAAATTGTCATGTTTTGGATCACTTACTAATATGTTTTCAAAATCATGTAAGAATTCGTCTTGAGTGTTTTGTTTTATTTCATCCATAAATTTTATATCTGGTTGTATTTTATTATTGTTTTTTTTATTTTCATCATCCTGCAAACTATCTTCATTTTGTTGTATACGTTTTTTAACATAAAAAGGCTCCGTTAAATTACTAGTATTTCCTATTAAATTATTATAAATCAACAAATTCCGTGTCGACATATCATCAGCAGTTTGCATAATATTTTCTAACCATTTTTCAATTTCTTCTATAGAATTTTCTTTAATGTTATCATTTTGAAGTATTTCGTGTTCCTCAAAATGTGAAACGTCTTCTAATGCTTCAGAATATTGAGATAAACTCGAACTTTCTTGCTCTGTACTTGTATCAATATCGGTTCGATTTTCTTCCATTGAAATTAGAAGAAAATTGTCATTATTTAATATGGTCTTACTCCCTGTTAGTTGTTCCAATTGACCAAATTTTCTCTCTTGAACTTCATTCTGAAAACCATGGACATTTTTCATTCTGCTGTTTTGGTCCTCTGAGATACTTAATTGCGATTGACGAAAATACTCCTGTTTTTCATTTTGAACATATTTTATGCCTAATGGTTTTAGTTCAGATATATCAGACTTTTTGGTTAATGGAATTGGACTTTTGACTCTAAGTTTTTCTGCACTTCCGTGCAACGATGACTTGCCATCAACTTTATTAAGTAAATTACCAAGAAGTTCTTCAATACTTTTCATCATATTTTCATTTTTTTTAGCTTGATTTTGTTCCATTTGATCGATAAGCAACTCTATATCATGTAAAATATGTGAATTTCCTAGTACTTCATTATTAATCATTGATGCATTAGGTATAACCTCAAATTCATGGGTGATTTTGTCTTGATCAGATTTTTTGTTGGGACTTACCGCTCTTGCTGTCATTGTGATATCATTTAGTGAATGTTCAATACTTTGACTAAAATTTATCATATTTTCTAAATGTTGTGATAAGAAGCTGTTGATACTCGGATCTTTGTCTGTAATTAAAACAATATTTATTATAACTTAATTTCAAGTTTTATGTTATTTGCTTCATTTTAGATAATACCTCCATTCAAGTCGGTTCCTCCAATTGCTCCCATTAAATTATTTCCACTTTCATTCTCAACCCCTGATGGCGGTCCCCAAATTTTCATTAAAAATGGTTTTAACTGTGTTTTACCAAGTTCAACCAAAGCTAATTCTAAGTTTCCGTGGTGTGCTGTTAAACTAGTAACTATATCTTCTCTTGTATAACTGCCACGTGAAGCGATTTCATTGTATTTGCGCTGTCGTTGCTCAATGCACTCATTAACAGCTTGCCAAATATTTCCTTTATGTAATCGTAATGCTTCACGGGCTTCAATAGCTGAAATTGTACCAATTGTATTTTCTCTACGTTCATGACCATATTTTGTTGCTAGTGTTTGAACAGTTTCTATTAAACGTGACCAATTATTACGAAGCCATGTTACAGGATTATTATCTCCACAATGATTTAATGCTGCTTGTAATTCTTCTGCAGTATATTTGTAAATTTCAGCTTCCTAATAAATTATAAGGCTAGAAAATAGAAAGTCTTAAGATAACAAATAAACTTACTCTTAATAGACGCACCAGTTGTTGAGCTGCATTTGGTTTTTGTCGAAATCCTGTTACATCTTTTTCAAAATTTTTATTCTGTAAAAGTAGAACAATTTATAAACTACACTATTAAAAATGAGCAATTTTCCTTTTAATCGCTCAAAATATTGTGTAAGGATAAATGCTTGATTTATAAAAATAAAAAAATGCATTAATCACCAAAACTTTATCGAAGGAGAAATCATTAATTGATGTTCGACGTACTGCACCAAAGCCTGAATCCAATTGCCGTAAATCTGAAACGCTACTGTATCTATTATTAGATTCGTTTTTGCTTATTGATATTAAATCAAACAGTTGTCTTTCATTTATAGATTTTTCAGAATTGTGTGAAAAAATTGAACTCTATTATGAATAAATTAATATTAGAAAAAAGCATAAAACATGAAACAGAGACATAATTTACTTGTAAATCACTTGATAAGCTGTGACCACTAAAAGTTCGTTTCATGTTTAAAGGTTCTGTCAAGTTGGAATCTGCTTCAAAAGAAATAGAGCTCAATCTCATGAAGTTTGGTGGAACTTCTTCGTTTTTAATACTTGTTTTATATAGTTGCCTTATATCATCTGTGCTAAATTCTATAAAATCATACGTCTAGAAAAGACAAAATACAATAAGTATGTCCAGCAATATTTTATGCAATTTCCATGTACCTGTGTTGAAATACTTTGTGGTGGTGGAGATGTTCCAATATTATTTTTTTTACCAACACTTGAATTGTCAATAACTGACGTTTCTGCCGATAATAAATTTTCTGTGTTCCCTTCTAATTTATTTTCAGATAGTGTTCTAGAATTTTCATCAGTTTCTAACTTATTTTGCTGCCTTTTCTGCTTCATGGCTTCTATTTTATCTAATATTCTTCGTTCTATTTCGTCACTGTGAACACTACAATTATCAAAGTTTTCAATACTCAAGGACGATTTTAGTTTGAAAGCTATTTCCTTATTTGTATCATCAAGCGATTCTACAGATTTTTTCAATGAATCACCTGTAAAGAATTAACGTTCTTATAAGTCAAACTACCAAAAATGGGAGCACAATTAAAAAAAAATAAACAAAAGTACCTTTCTTATTCAGGTGTAATTTTTTATCGGTGTCTTGTATTACTGATTCAATGATATGCTCTTCATTATTTTTTTCATCGTAATTATTGGTGATTTCTTGAGATGATGCCATTTTTTTTAGTATTTTATTTGAAGTTTTGCAGCATATTGCACAGATATGAGAGTCATGTTCATTTACAAATGTACAATGTTGACATTCCCATTTTTCATTATTTGTTGAAAACTCAGATGAAACTTTTGATTCACCACCTACATCTTCAGATTGGTCTTGATTTTGAATTCGTGAAACATCTTTTTCAGGTAATAACGGTGATTGGATTTTATCGAAATTTTTCTTTAAAATACCTTTGTTTGAATTATTATCTAAAGAATCTATTTCTGAAGTGGAAGCCAATGAATCAGATTGAACTGTATTTTTTCGCAAACTATTAACAGGTATCTCTATACTGGACGATTCTTTTCTTGTTACAGGATATTCGTGTAAAGATCTAGCTACCGAACCACCGCGACGAATGTCTTTTTTTCTATAAGCTGAATGATTTTTTGACAAAAGTGAAACTCTTCCATTTGCTGAATCACTCTCTAGAGGGTCAATTTCCATCTCAAAGTTGCTTTGGGTAGACATTTTTCTACCTCCTCGGCGTGCAGCTCTTTTAGCTAAAATTTCTCTTCGACTTCTTTGACAGTTAAAATGATCAGCCTCATCAAGCTCATCATCAGAATCTTCGTCATCGGTTATGTCTTTTGGTAAAAAGCGTTTATAACGTGATCCTTGCCGTGATCTTTGACTAGGTGTTGGAGAAACGGCTCTAGATTTATTTTTTGATGTACTTATTGGTCGAGCAGGATGAACTGAGAGTTCAAAACAGAATCAATTAAAAAATGTTAAAATACAACAAAAAAAAATCACCTGGTATCTGTCCCAAACTGGGATACGGGTACATTGGAGTAAATCCAGTGTCAACCCATTGAGGTGGGAAATTTAAGCTCATATTTGATCCATTAAAGTTTAGATGTTGTTGTTGTTCTATTTGTTGGCGATGCATAAAGTTAAAATGAGATATGGATTGGGCCTATGATTTGATATGAATTTATTATTTATGATTATTTAATTAATATTTTAAATTTTTTACTTGATGTAAGGGTGACCAAGTACTATGTATTTGTTCTGGATAATTCACTATCCGATTTGGATTTGGTATTACTTGATTCAAGTTAAATACAGAAGCTGAGACATTACGAGGTAGGGACTGATTATTAACAAAATTATTATTGGGTATAATAGAGGGTCTCTGATTTATAAATTGATTATTCAAAACTGAATTTCGCTGAGACATACTATGTTGTGGCAAGGATGTCACGCTGGACGAAAGGTGATTGATAGAGTTACTGTGACAATCAGGAAAGTATGACTAAATTTTTTAAAATAAAACAGTATTAATTGATAAAAAATTTGAGCTATTAAATTAAGCTTAATTTACATCATCATCAGCAAAACTATTAGTTGTACTTGTTCGACGAGTCTTGTCATTAACTTCATTCTTCATTGTTTCCTGATGTTGTCTGTATCTTAACATAAGATTTTTTTTACTAAAACACAAAAGCATCAAAAAAATAGTTTCTCTTACCTTTTTTGTAACAAAACCATTCTATCAAGGGCGGCAGCTGTATTACTTTTTATTTTTTCCATTGTAACTGAGGGTGTTTTTTTGATCGAGTCGAATACCGATGTCCTTTTCAAAGGTTCCACGGGTTGCACAATGAGTTGAGCTAAAGTTTAAAATAAAAATGAAATCTTACTTTTGTTTAAATATTGCTTGACTTACATTGCGATTTAGCATGAGGAACATCAGGTAAAGGTCGATTTAAATGTTGTTGCATTGATCCTCTCTGAAGAGATGTCGTTTTTTCATGGATTGATAAATTAGGTGTTGAAATTCGTGTCACACCCTATTTTAAATTAATGGAAAAAATTATTATATGCACTAAGCAATGTGTCCAGTAATCATTTCAGAAGCTTTAAATTCATTTTTATACATTACCTACTACTAATATAACCTATTTCTAAAGAAATTCAAACAAAGTGATTTATTAAGATCATTGTTGCTCTCAAACATCATGTTTATTCAAATAATAGCAATAGTTTCATCTTAACAAAGAGTTTTTGTACAAAAACTTTAGGTCTACTTTATAACTTCTGCACATAAATGACTGTCAAGTTTTTATTTTGAAAAACTTCAATCTACACTATTAAAATAGTAAATGCATTCAATCAAACTAAATATATATTTATTCTTCATCTATTAATTTTGAATAATCAATAATTCAAAAATGTTTTTATCTATTTATTTTTGTGTAATTTATAACATTCCGAAATGTGATTTGGTAACTTCAATCAAAAAAAAAAAATCACAGCACATAAAAAAAATCATACTATATTAAAACCATATTAACATTATTTCTTTAGACGGATCAAAATTAAAATCAAAATTGTTCAAAAATATAATTATAAGAAAGAGACAACTTTTAATAATTATAACATTTATTTGAAAATAAACTTTAAAATTTTTAACAGTATCATAAAAGTTGTATTATAAAATCGAACATTTCTTTGAACGTACCTGATTTTGAATATGGTTATTACTTGAACTGCTGCTACGAAGCGACATGACTGGACTTGGTAAACATTTGTTTTTATTTTTACGAGGTGGAGGTACTGGAATATTAGGTGGCTGTTGATGGATTTCCCCTTTAGGTGGCAATGGAGGTTTTTCATTTTGATTAATTTCGATAAACTAAAAACCCAAATAAGTATTGATATGAATCATTTTATTTTAAATAAAGTATACCTTTCTTAAATGCATATTTCTTTTAGGGTGTCTATGGTACATATCATCACAAGATGCACAAAACATATGCGATAAACATTGATCACATCTTATAGTTGCATTCATTCCTCCACATAATTCACACTTATATTTATTGAGTTTTCCAACACTAGTACGAGCTATTTGTTTCGGAGGTGGTCGCGGATTTGTGTTCGAGTATTGTTGTTGAAATTCAATAATTTCGTAGTCTGGATCAGGTTCAACTTTTTTTGGAAATATTGGAGGCGCAGTGTCAAAATTCGTTTTGACTGGTGATAAAGGGTCCATTGTTGTCTCTTTGGCTTCCTATTAAAAAAAAAAAACATAATGTAGAAAATCAGAATTTAAAGATTATATGAACTTAAACTTGTTTTACCAGCCATTTCGGCAATTGAGGAACATTTCGCTGTAAAACAGATTTTTGTTTATCCATATTTTTTTCTGAAAAAAAAAACAGAATACGTTCTTTTTTGTAATGTTTTTTCTAAATTATTAAAGAAAAGTTATCACTTGTTGAACTTCTCATAATGTATTATGTTTACTTTATAACTAGAATCCTCTACTTTAATACCCCTGGTATTATTCCATAACAACAACTTTAACACTTATGCCGGTCGTGCTTTTTTCCATAACATAAACCGTATTTGGAGTCTGGCAGACAATTTTTAAAAAAATTTATTCTTTATTCTTCTTTTTCAAACTATTAATTAACGTCTTTAGTCATATTTTGTATTTCTTGTTATCTTTGAATTATTTTACTTTATAATAAATAATTAAATTTTTTGTTGTTAAGTTTGGGTTATTCTCTCAAGTGCTGGGGTCATACAGACCCCGCTGAACCGGTTTAAGTGTTAAGATTATTTTTACCTCTATAAGGCTTTAAACCTATTGCATTACATTTTAAACCAAAAAAGCTTTTTTTCGGTATGAAAAAACATTTCAATTTGAATATAATCATTGCTCAAAAAAAGTATTGATATGTGTCGCGAAAAGCATTAGACTTTTTACGAAAACATCAGAAAATATGAAAAATAATTATGAAAGAAAGAAAAAAAAATATCTAAGCAGCTTTTCTTTTCGACAAATCTGATTTGTCCCTTGTAAGTAAAGCTTCTCAATCATTAAGTGATAATTTAACCATTAGAGGAAAGTCGAATATTTTTTGTCCACTGTATTTATTATATTCAAAATTTAAATAATCTTTAAAGAACACATTTCATAGTAAAAGTAAAATTTTATTTTGGTCAATTGTTATATTTAGAATATTCAATAACCTATACTTTACAGAGCAAACCGTAAAAACTAACAAAAAATAATTATGTCAGTTATTAAATTATATTATGAACGCCTAGCGTAAGTATATTTTCGGGTTTCAAGCAAATCAAATACACTGAATTATAAAAAAGTTTTTTATTGTATTATAGTTTTTGTTTAAAATATAATTATTATTATTTTTTTTAATTAAAATAGATTTTATTTTATTTTTTTTGATTCAGGAAAGATAATTTCAAAATATCCTGAGACACTACATAATTAATTGTAGACAAAATTAAATTTTGAACCCTATTTTTATACTTTTCCGCATTTTAAATATCAATTTTGTATATACATCACACCTTATATTCATCACTAGTGCACTTCACAAATTTAATGAAACACATGAGACGAAAATAGATTTTCTACTTTTGCTTAATTCAGAAGAAAATTCTGACCAAAATATTATCTTTTTTTTTAGTTCTTGGAAAATTTGTGATTACCTATATATTTCACAGAAGTTGATTTAACTAATCATAATTAAAATAAAAAAGTTCAAATAATAAGCAAAAAAAAAGTTGATGGTTTTATCCCGATACCGTTTCCAAAAATGGCTTAAATTATTATATTGAAAGAGCTTCAATTATGTTGTTTAACTTTGAGCTCTGCCAACGATCGACTAATGTGAGAATAAATTTTTAGTACTAAATTTCTGATATAAGGTTATTCCAAATCATAAATTCAACTAATTATTTTCGAAAATAGGGGAGGAAACGGATAAAGGTTGAGTATTAATAAAGAAAAATAATTTGTAATTAACTTTATTGTTTGTTAAGTGCTTATGTTAAAATTGTACATTAAAACAGTGAGAAATAAATAGTATACTGAGACTTAAATTGGTATATATTTTTCCAAATATTTTAAGGGTTCAACTATCGTTTCACTTACAACACATTAAGCTCAACCTAATGAAAGATGAAAACTGCGTACTAAATAGAGAGTATTTTTAAAATACTGAGACCGGCTTTAATCAGAGTAAATTTTGGTTGAACGAGAAAATCTATACAAGAGAGCAAAAAAGATTTTGAAGCATTAAATAACTGTTATGTACTTTTTTTATTTCTTTTATTATAAAAATAGTTTACTACTATGATGTTAAGAATATATTTAATTTATTTAATGTCTTTTCTTTATTTTCACTTATTTGTATCATTTTTGATAATGTTTCTACATTACTCGAAGTCGTCAGTGATTTATCATTAAATCTTTCTTTTCTTTCATTAGTTTTGACATAAAGAGGATTCAGTCCAGCGGTAAAATCTCTTTTTCGTTTTTTCACGACAACTTTAGTCAATGCTTCCAGCTTCTGATTAGTTTGGACTTGTATGCTTTTTATCTTATTTGTGGAACTTGGAACAGATTCTGATGACTTAGGTAGTTTTACGCTGTATTTGCACAGTGTGCATAGTAACTCAATACAACCATTTTTCCGATTCAATAATTTTTTCAGCATATTTTCCTGTTGCTTAGATTTATGTTTATTTTTTCGGATTTTTTGAATTTGTTTCATTCTTTTTCTCTTATTTTTGTCAAGTGGTGGGATTTGAAAAACAAGATGATTTTCGTCGGATCGTGCAATAAAACATCCTGGACAATTTTTTAATGGATTCCAACCTGATTGTTGGGCTAGTTGAGCATAAATTAGGCTGAAATAGTTACAAATTAGATAATTATTTTAGAACATTTAACATTGAATTACCACAAATGTTGTTGAATTGGCAACAAGCACGAAGACTTAATTGTAAATATTTCATTTAATAATATTCCGTAATGTTCAATAATTGCTTTTTTTTCTCCCATTTTCTTATTGTTATTGTATTTGACGTTTAACTTTCAATCAGTTTTATAAACATATAAGACGGCATTTGTCTGAAAATTTCGAAAATTTTGAAGAAATGTTTTTCAATTATAAATCCGTTTTACTCGCTTTTTATACAAACATATTTTGGTAAAATATACGAAAATCTAGGTTTATTTCTGTGGGCTATAATAATTGTTTCAATTAACTCTAAACTAAAATAGAAAAAAACCGTCAAATACTTTTAAATCTGAAACACTAAGAAATAGGATTACTTTCAATTTAAATATATTTGAAAATGAAATACATAAGTAAAATACAAAAGCAATTGGCGGTAATTATTAGAAGAAAAAAAATATAAATAATAAAATTTTAATATTTATTTAGTTTGAATTTGAAAAATCTTCCATTGTAATATTAACCCAAATAAGGCGGCATACTTTTCGACTTTTTATAAAAAACTTCAATTTTAAAATATAAAATTATTTTCTTCTTGTAAATTTTTATGTTAATTTCATAAAAAAATATTCTTAAGAACCATTTTAGACAGTTTTCGATACTGTTCATTTGTCCAAAGTATGATTTCAAACGTATTTAAGTCAAACTTGCTTGGCCTTCTGGAAGGACTGTAGCCTAATCTGGGTTAATATCTTTTTAGTAATATTAATATTGATAGTTTTTTGTTATCAAATAACAGAAGTTAAAAAAAAATAAAACAAAGAATATGCTAAAAACTAACTTTGAATCACAAAAGTTGACTGAAAATTTTGAGAAATCTTTTGAGAGCAACATTTTATTTAGTGAAAGAATTAAATACCTATCACATTCCACGCATGTTGATTATTTAGATAACATTTTAAATCAAAAAGAAGCAAACAAACATTATTCTATTTATTTAGAGTAAGATAATTTAACCTATTTAGATATTAATTTTATTATTATTAATACTGTATTATTTTTAGTTTGATCGATCTCCGAGAAAACAATTTAGTTTTGTATCAAAATTTATGTAAAAACCCTTATAAAGAAAATCTGCAATGGAATACTGCTGCTGATTTTTTGCTTAAAAAACATATGAAAACTCGCCAAAATTTCTTGGAAAATCATGCATGTGCCAAAAAATATCTTCATGTTCGATTTCTGAATCACCCCAAAACAGAACAAGGTTATCCAAATTATAAAGCGTGTGGCAGATTAATGCAAATCAAAGGAATCGTAAATAATATCAGATGTAAAAAATATGCTGAGCATAAGACTGAATCTGTACTCTCTTCTGTTAAGGGTCAATTTGCTATGTCGAATAAATCACCTAAAACTAAAATTTTTGATAGTGAAGTAAAATCTCATTCAAATGAAAACATAAAAATGAAATATGCACATTTTACTCAAGAAGTAATGCTGGAAGAACAAACTGAATATTCTCATCAGCCGATGTATATAACATTAATATTGCAAGATGACCTTGTCGATACTTTAGAACTTGGTGAGGGTGTTTTAGCTGTTGGCTTTTTAGAGAATAGATACATCCAAGATAATAATGACACAGAAAATGAATTTGTTTTTATAGTGAATAGTCTTTCACAAATGGAAGATAAGACCGATAAATTATCAACCGAGGATTTGTTTATTACAAAAAATAATTGGTATGACCTTTTAGATCAGAAAGGAGAATTTGGTGCGAGAGACTTTTTGGTTGATTCTTTTGATCCCGATATTTATGGAATGAACTTACCAAAACTTTTAATTATGCTATCTTTAGCAAGTTGTGGTAAAAACGATTCAAATCGTTCTCAATCGCATGTTCTATTGGTAGGAGCTCCTGGAATTGCTAAATCAAATTTATTGGTTACAGCTGTCAAGTTAAGCCCCAAAGGTTTTTTTGGAGGAGGTAATTTTTTATTCTGGTAAATTATTAAAAATTTTTATTTTCATAAATGAATTCACTAGGTTATCGTGTTTCAACGGCAGGTTTAACAGCTGGGGTAAGTTATTTAGACGGTGAAAAAAATTACGAAATTGGAATCTTACCTCAATGTGATGGAGGCATTTGCTGCATTGATGAATTCAATCATATGGCCGAAGATGACAAATCTGCAATTCATGAGGCAATGGAACAGCAAACTGTTCATGTTGCAAAGGTGAATACTTCTTATTATGAAATTATCATTCTTTTAATTATGTGGATTTCAAGGCTGGTGTAGTTTTAAACTTACAAAGTCGATGTGCCATTATTGCAGCATGTAATCCATTAAATTTAATGAGCTTTATTAAAAATGATGATTCAAATTTAATTAATTTTGGTATAAAGCCTGCTTTACTTAGTCGATTTGATGTCGTTTTTGTATTGCGTGATAAACGAAGACATGAATTTTATGAAAAAATTGCAAAGTTGGTGTCTATGAAAGAATTTGATGGAAGCGAATATAAAAAATATTGGAATACTGAAAAATTAAAGAAACATTTCTTAGTTGCAAGACAATTTAATCCGAAGTTTAAAATTGAAGCAGAAAATATTTTGAAACAATATTTTCGACTCTTATACAGTGATTCAAAAGTTGATTCAAGTCGAATAACAGTTCGTTGTTTAGAAGCGTTATATCGCCTTTGTAAAGCTTACGCTCGATTGTTGTTTAAAGAAGAAATAAACGAATTAGATGTTCTCGTTATAATATGTTTAATAATGGAGAATAGTTATAGTATGGGACAGTTTTGTAATAAACCACATGACCTTGTTGAAATGCAGTTACCACTTGGTCCAACTGAAAATGAATGCTATGAAATTCTAAAAAAAATTGGATTGACAGAATACTATACCAATGTTTTAAAATTAATGAAAGCAGCAAGTTCTTCATCAAATCATCAAAATGAGTGTGTCTCACAAAAACCAAATATTTCAAGAGAATTGAAATCAAATAAATTTACAGATTTCGAAACAAGTCCACAAATTAATGTAGAAGATGATAATTTATATGAGATTTGTTTAAAAGAATTAGAAGTTGTAAGTGATACAAATAAAAAAAAGGTTTATGTGGAAAATATAAAATTAAATAATAGTGATGAAGATAACACACTTGATATTTTAGCGAATGAAATTTATGGAATAAATAATCAAAATATTCAACCTTTTAGCTATACTGTTTCAGAACATCAAACAATCAAAAGAATGTCATTTTATGATCGCTTATCTAAATTTGAAATTTCGAATCAACACAAAAGTGGAATAAATTCCTTCGAAACTTCACTTAAAACTTCAAATGAAACAACTAAACCTGATTCACGAAAAAATATACGTAAGAAATTTGATAACCAAAACGATGAATTGGTTGATATGAATGTTGATATAATTCTAAGTGATATCCGTTTGAGTTTTGGAATTGATGGTGAAAGCAAAAAAATAAACACCTCTGAAACTGACACAGATAGCAGAAAATCTTTAAACCAAGACAAATCATCATATGGTCAAAATCAAAATGATATAAGTCACCTAGAAGGATTAATTGATGAATCGTTTTTTGAGGATGACTGAAAAAACAGGTTTGTTTGATATTGAGTTCACTTTATTAGGCGGTTTAAAATTGTTTTTGAGGCCTAAATTTGAAAAATAAAGACTAAAAAATATCAAAAAAAAAATGTTTATGCCATCGAAAGCATGAAAAAACAGAGAAAAAAAATCGATGGTCTTTAATTTCCAATAAACAATTTTTTTTTATATTTAATATGTCTAATTTTCAAAGAAATTTTTCAAATAACATTTAAAAAAAAAAATATGTAGCACATTTATTTTTTTTAATTTATTTAGAAACGGTATTTTCGATTTCAAATTGTTATTAAGTTATGTCGTTATTTTACGTAAAGAATTTACTGACTCAATTATAATGAAACTCTCAGTGTTTTTTAACTTTTTGAATAAATTTTTGAAGAAGAGTTTGTTCAGCAGCCATTTAGAAAAAGTTTAATATCATTGATCTCTCTTATAAATAATTCGATTTGTTAATATTTAAAAAGCGAAGATTTAATAATGTATGTAAAAATGTTAAAGAGCCTAAACTTTTTGATAAAATTAAATTGGAAAACCCTAAGCTGTTTATATAATAAATTGTAAACCATTTATGTAGTATGCAGATGAATAAGATAAAAATGTTGTCCAAAATAAACAAGATTTTTTAACTTTATTAGCATGAATTAAAGCCTTATCAATTTAACCTTATTCTATCACCCAATTGCTATAATGAATTAATTTATGAGTTTCATAAACTTTAACGTATTTAAATATTATTGCTTTCTCCATGGGTCTGTTTCACGATACATTCTATTAACATTGTCTTGTAAAAGTTGAACTTGTTCCTTCGTTAAATTATTTATAGTACATTGTTTTCTTAAAAACTCATTAGTCAAATCTCGACCGAGTCCAAATGCATGCATGTTACATGTAAAAGTTCCCAATTGACCAAAAGTTATATTTTGTAGAAACTGCTTTTCTTCTTCTAAATCAATTTCATTATAAGTTACAGAATCTATTGAAGAGCCATCATTCGCACTTTTGTTCATACTACTATCCTCATGTTTTTTTTGGTTATTTGGTACATTCGAAGTTCCACACCGTTGTGCTCTTTGTGACTGTAAGGCATCAAAAAATGCAGCATTCCAAAATCGAAGTGAATGCCATATAGTTTGATCCTTTAAATAGGTGTATAAATATTCTGGATAAGGTTCACAACCAGGTACATCCACTTCAAAATAAAAAAAAAATTAAATTGTATTATAATAGAGTTTTACCTTTCAGATACCTTCGTGATAAAATGTAAAACACATGTTCATTAATGTCTTAGCTGGTGGAAAATCATCGCTCTCAACACATTCAAATAAAACAATAGCAAAAAATTGTACTAATGCGTAAAATGTTAATTCATCAACTTTTTTTGATTTAACACGCTGAACATTCAACAATCTTGAAAACCAAAGACGACCGTTCTCTGTCTTAAATATGAAAATAGTTTTACTTAAATTGCAAATTCCTTAATTGTTACTTACTCTAGCATATTGACCAAATTCAGATTTCATTTCCACAGTGATAGAAGCAGGATTTGTAAAAAGTGCATTATTAAAATTTTTCATAAATTCTAGTGCTGCTTCTTCACTCTGACTATCTAGGCTGAAAGAAGAAGCCCACGATGGTACAGATGTGTAAGATTCGGACCTGATCCAATTTTTAAGATCAGCAGATTCAAAACTAACATCCGCAATACAAGGATCATTATCAGATGTGGAAGCACTACTACTTGGTATGGCTAATCGATTTATTGAATGTGAAGAGTTCAAAAAATCTTGCCGACCTGCTATTTGAAAATTACTTGGCTCTCTTTCATCTTCTGGAAGACTACTAGTTATTGCCATTTTAACAACATTTACTTGGTCTAAAAAGTCTATATCGATTTCAGGGCGAGGTGAGGGGGAATATATTGAATTACTATCATCCGTTTCGGTCGATATATTACTCTTAGGAGCTATTCCTTTTTCAACCTCCAACAAATCTAAACTATTAGGAGTTGTACCTTGAAAAAGAAACAGATATCTTAAAACATTTTTAAAGTTATTGCTTTAAAGTTCACCTAAATTTGAAGATTTGTTAACAACAAAAGTTGGTTGACGATATCCTCCACATTGTATTTCTTCAATCGCCCTTCGTTCTTTTACTTTGCGATAATCAAAATCGACATTATCATAATCGGTCATGTCCACTTAAATCAAAACAATCAATCAAAATGTGTCAAAAAAAAATTATATCTTGGTTTATACCTTCTTTTGTGTTAAGACGAACTGTTTGTTTTGAAGCTTCGAGTTTAGCTTGAACTTTCATTTCGTTTCTATTATTAGTTGTTTCAGTTTCTTCAGATGAAGAAGATAGGGTTAGTGCTGCATCGATCTAAGTTAAAAGAAGGAAATAAATGTCTTTTTTGATTTTGATCTATTTAGTTTCAATTACCTTGTTTGAAATGCCACTAAATAAATCTGAACTATTTCCTAAGACAGTCAAAAATCTAGATTTAATTGCACTTGGTGTGCGCTCAATCAAACGTTTTATTGTCATACTGGTTGGTTTCGCAGCTTCATCATTTCTTATATTTTCTAGTGTATGATCCATTTGTGAAGTTTATTTTTATTTTTTTTTTTATAAAAAAATATCACATATGCGTTTTTAAATTTTATTTATCACCCAATTTCTAAGTTTAAGATTTTCTACGTTGAATCTACAATTATTTGAATTAACTTTAAATTTCGTTATAATTCGAAATATTATACAAACAAAAACATTATATCACCTACCCTTTTGAATGTAAGTTCTTTTGGAAATAATATATAAACAGCTATGGACTCTGCAGTAAAATTATATGCTATTATCCTGCATACACTGCACTGCATACTTTTGTTTATCATCAATATATTGATTTTTATTAAAAAAAATGTAATGAATGAAAACATTTATTTTTACAGCCCATATTTTTGTTTTTTGATATTATAAAGTTTCACTATTCCCTAGAACACTGAATTTTATATCCAAAATAGAACTTAAATGATAATCTAAGGAAAATTATTGTATTATAAAAATATTATTTGTTAAATAATAATGCTTTTTGTTAAAGCATTTGTAAATATAAATTTTTCTTCTAAATTCTTTATTTAAGTATAATATTTATAGGAGAAAAATTTTATATATAAAATTTTCGTAGAAACTACAGATTCTTAACAAATAATATTAATTCCATAATGACAGTTGTCATATAGGAAGTCTACATACTAAAACATTTTAAATAGAAAATGGAAAAATATATATAGGAACTGTCAGATTTTTTGTTAAAGGAAATATTTATTATTTTTTTTTTAGTATTGAATTAACCATTCTTAGACATCTCCGGCAAATAATGTTTTCTGAACGTTAACCTTCGAGTTTATTAAATTTTTTTTTATATTAAAAATATTTTAGCTGTGTTAATATTGAAGTCCTTTCAATTATTTCAACTTAATGATAGTAAATCCTAGTTGTAGTTGATGTCAGAATTATCTTAAAATAAAAGAGTTTATCATTGAAATCAATTTCAGTCATGAATTCATTCGATTTCCTCTATAAAATATGAAATTGGTACAAATGTACCAAGGAGTTCGTTTACATAATAAAAAATTGTTCTGATCTCTGAAAGGCTCGCCTGAGACCGAATTTTTTATACGACTGTATAAATGCAAAGCCTAGCATATCATTTGAATTCTCAAAAAGCTCGCTAGTAGTTATAGAACGAAAGGTATTTAAATTCAAACTTAAATTTGTTACATTTGTTCAATCCAAGGAGTTAGGATAACGGTTAAATTTCATAATAAATAGTTTCTTTATTTTTTTGAAAATTGAATATTATGGCTTAACAGGGCCACAGAGTATTAATTTAAAATGAATTATCGTATCACACGAAATAAGACATAACATTTGCTAAACATTTATTAGTTTATAACATATTTAAAACCCCTTGTTTATTCAATTAAAAAAAAACTATGAAAATAACAATTTCTCTATTTCCTTAACATCGAATATTTAATAAAAAAAGAATAAAACTAAACACAGCCCTTTTAATCAACCATTACTTCAAAATGAACAGATCCGAGTCTATCTCTGCCCAACTGAACCTTTATATTTTTGGCCCAAGCTTTGCATTCAATGTTAAGGATTTGGTGAACTAGTATGAAAAATAATTTAATAAAAGTTGTTTTCCCATAATTGCTTTAAATTACCTTGCGGACGTATGAGCCTTACTGCAACTAATGGACTCAAATATCCCGGTGTATTGACCTGGAATACAAGAAATATATCGTTTTACATTTAAACATCATTTATTGCCTTACATATGGGTAAAAATAAACGGGAAATCCATGCAAATCTTTAGGGAAATATTCCAAGCCACCAGCTAAAGCTTCAGTATCTACAGGATCTTGTCCATCGCATGATACCCAAATTTGTTGTCTTTGTTCCAACGGTGTTTTGTTTATAAAATCCTTTAATTCTTGTGGCATTTCATCGATTGGTTCTATGTAAAATTCAGGCTCCCATCCATATATCTGTAATTAAAATTTACCCCCTTTTGTTTTTGTACATTCAATTGAAGTTCTGTACGTACCCGATTCAATTTTAAAAATATACACGGTGAGGACTTATTGTAACTATAACCTTCATTTGGACTACATGGACCCCAAGAATCAACTTCTACAGCACAAACTTGATTTTGTTTTGGTTTTTGATCAAAATCACAAACAATTTGGTTCTTTCCTTCACTAGGCAATAATGTTTTATTCCTATAAGCTTAATATAAATAAAAGAAAATAAATAAATACGTTTCTTGAAAATTTCAAAATGTCAATATTCAAATTAGTAATTTTTAAAATATAATCATAAAAGTTTAACTCACGTTCCAAAAATTTATCCAATCTATCTGTCCATACTTTAACTTGCGTTTGATTTTTAGCTTCATAAAATATCAATGACCCCTCATCTGGATCGTCTGGTAATGGACGAAAACCTAATCCAGGATTAACACCTACAAATTTCAAAGTTATAATCAACATGATGGTTTTGTAAAAACATAAACACTCACCTATTAGTGATTCATCTAATTGCCATTTTGGATATTCATCATTCAATGTAAAAAATAATGCTTGCAAACAAATGGTGAAAAGTGCAGCAAGTACAGTGTAAAACACTGTATAAAATATTATTAATTGCGCTAGAAAAAAAATATATGCAATTTAGTTAATTCAGCAGTTTTACCCAAACATATAGAGTAATAATAATTTTAACAGTACATGGTTTTGATTTATTTGAAGTTGCTTTGATTTTGGATTAAGTTTCACCACAAACATAACTGTACTGTACAAAAAATATGCAACATAAAATAAACAAACTTTTAGAAAATTGAATTTAAATTTTTTGGAAAGTTTTGTAATAATTGAGTTCAGAGCAATATATTTTTCTAGGATTTGTTTTCTTTTATGAAGATAGATAGTTTTCTCTTCGATAAAAAAATTCAGTTTGGTACAAAAACTTTACATTATCACAGAAAATGTATACGAAGTTGAAAAAAATCATGACTTTTCATCTGATTTCAGCTTGTAATTTTCCTACAATAACCGAAAAATACTATTTTGAAACCTATGGAGTACATATGCTCTAAGGTGGTCGAAAAACTCAATCAGTAGTAGTTAATGGGTAGTTTAAGTCAAAGTTAAAAGTTTTAATTCATTCAACATAGTACATTCAACCGCCTTACAATTTTTTTACTTTATGACTCTATTAGAGTTTTGAAAATTTTGCGTGACCTAATGAATATTAGTCCATATTATTCGCAGTTCATTTTTCACTATAATATTTGAATTTTCTCTTCTCTTATGTATTGCTGTGTTTTTTGATGAGAAACAAATCTATTTTTATCTTGGGTTGTAATCGACATACATTAATGTTACTTTCTTTGTTGGATCTTTAACACATTAACACTAAATTTTAGATCTATCTTTGTATTCACATAGTCATTTCAATTTGATTGCATACTTTATTTTGAGTTTGTATTGTTTATTCAAATAATTTTTTTTTTGTAAATTGAAGAATCGTCCCAAGGAAATTTGTAGCAAAAAAGCATTTTATTGATAAAAGTTCGATTTCAATTTCCTTCTATTTACTAGTATTATAAGTACTATATTTTTATTTCTATTCAAATGAACGCCACCAAGCAATGCATTGGTTTGAACAAATTCAGGTTCTTGAAAATGTTAGTAATGTTTATTATAACAGAAATAACGAAAATTCTTTTTTATTTGCTTGATAGTGCACATAATTCCATTTCTTTAACTTCATACAATTTTCTGAATTTTTGACCTGAAATTTCTTATCATAATTAGACGTTTATATCATCATATTATCATAAAGCTATCGTATCAAATATCATGAGGATAGGATTAATATGAAATTCATGACCAAAAAGTCGAATGAAGTATTGAACCTAAATTCAACCATTGTTATTATAATTATTTATTTTTTATGAGATAAAACTACTTATCCTTACTAATAACTATAACATGCATTAATCTTTTAAGCTGTAGTTCAAAACTTTCAGGGTGCTAACACATACAAACATTACAGGAGTTTTCTTTTCCCGTCTAAGATAAAACTAATATTACAGAATTTTGACATTAAATTTTTTTTAGTTACATGCAAAAACGACAAATATAACAATTTAAGCTTTGACACTCCTCCTCCTACAAAATAGAGACTTTATCGTAATTATCATGCATCCAAAATAACCTGAACAAGCTTCACTGTGTCTAATTGTTGCATTCATGCAAAACAAAAAAAATAAACTTACCAAAATATTTTCTGTCTTTTTCTTTACTTTTTCGTACTCTTATTAATTCACCTCTCCAGTTTTTTACATAAATGAAATCAGGATCATTTTCTTTACTGTACTGTTTAAATGATTTCTTACTAGATTGAATACTATCATCTTTTTCAAGTAAATATTTTATAGGAGGAGGAAAAGCTGGCTTAAATGTACCTAAGCAATATTAACGATGTATTGGACTTTTACCAGAAAAAGTTATTATTTACATACAGAATATAAGCGAACAGTTTTAAGCTTATAAATTTTTCAAAACTTACCCCAATTTTTTGGTGTGCGTCCTAGAATTCGCCCTTTTTCACTATCATAAACCAATTCACGCAACGATTTTTTGGTTTTTGGCTTTCGAACTGGAAATTCGTACGGTGTATAACTTTGTTGCAATGAATTTTTTTTGTTGCTCATTTTAAAAAAAAAAATAATTCTTTAAGTAATTTCACTGCTAAGCAAATTAATCATCAACTGATTTATTCTCGATGGCACAAATTCTGAAAATAAATTGATGGTCTATTCATACAATAATCTGTCAAAGAATCTTTAGGAATATGTAAGATCACTTTTTCAGATTTACAAACGTTGTAAATAATGAAAATAAAAATATAAATTACAATGACAAATATCTAGTTATATAAAATTTATAAACCTTTTGTGGTTTTTAATAGAGTTGATAATTGTAATATTATCTAAATCATATCATATTTTTTGTACCTTTTGATTTCAACATCACTCTATAAACCTTTGTCTATTATAACAATTTTAATTAATAATTTATTAGTTCAACAGTTGTACCATTACACAATAAACTTGTTGTTTTTTTTGAAATTATTAATAACTATAATATTATAATATTACCTTTTTCACACGTCTGTAATTCTTACTTGAGACTATTTTTTTTTGTTTAATTTATTTGTGACATAAACATCAATTTATGACTAGATTAATTTTTATTTTTTGATTGAAGTAACACAAAGATATAAAGACCATATATTTATTAAATTTTATTTATCTTAACTTTGTTTTCTTATCTTTAAATTTTATTTAATGTTATCATTGACTATCTTAACTAACTCACAACTTACGAATGACTGACAATGATTATTTTTTTATTGTGAGAAGTTGATATATTTTCCTCTAATATATAGATAGATATACACACATTTAATAAAACTGAGTATTTACAATGACTGAGTTGTTTATCAAGTGTATAAATTCTCAGTGACGGTATCTTAAATTTTTAAGTAGGGATTTTATTCAAATTTTTATGAAACAGATACAGAAAGTGGGCCAATATGGTTTGATAAAGTAAATGCATCAAAATGTGTTTATATACATTTACAGAAACTTTAACATAAAGGTACGCAACAAATATGGTCAAATATTTGCCTTCTTAACTACAATGACCCTCTGTACTGTTTTTTTTTTCAAAATTGTCAAGAAAACTTTCAAATTATATAAATATTATTTACGATTCTATATCACATTTAAAGATACTGTTTGTTTTTTTTTTAAATCGTTTTTTTATAATTTTTTGAAAGTAAGCAAATTTTGTGAGCAAAATCAAGTCAACTTATTATAATCAAACAGGAATTCGAATACAACTCTAAGCTCCATCACTGCAATTTGGAAAATTGTATATGTGCAAATAAGGACAATTAATTGCAATAAAATTTATTTCAAATTTTCCATTTTACTGAATGTCATCTTTCATGTATTTATTAAGAAGATTTTTTTTTTAGTTTGTAAGCTTAAAAAAAAAGTAACATACTACAATTTCAACATGTTATTTGTTGTATGATTTTATACCAAAATGATTAGTTACCGATAAACTTATCTAGCAAACTACAGTTATTATGCATATAAATTTGATGGTATAGGTTCTAATATCATTATTGATATAAAATTATCGAGATAAAAGTCTATATATATTTACATTACATACGTTAGTTTTTCTTTCGGTTCATTGAGTAACATTGATGTGTACTATTTGCACTGTGACAAATTATGTATGATGTGGTAACAAAGCTAAAGTGGTTGAATTTTTCAGATTAATTTTATCATAGTATTGTGGTCTTATCTTTGAAGCCTAAATTATTTCATTTATGATTTATTTATTTTGAATTGTTGCTGGCTGTTTTATTTATTTTTAATTTATTAAATAAATATAGATGTATTCTCAAAGATGTTTATGAAAATGTGTTTCAATTCAACTGTTTCTAATTGCATGAAACCTGAAAAAACCAGTAATGTATAATGTAAAACTTGGTATTGACCAGATAGATAAAATCATTATTAGATAAACATAATTATTTGAAACGTCCCATAAATGAGACTTGAGCAAGACATTGTTTGAATAAATGCTAAATTAAAGTATAATTTAAGTACATTTCGTATGAAAAAATTGCACTATTACAGACGCTGTCACTCATTTTCACCCACAACTCCGGATTCTTTTTGTTGGATAGAGGAGCTAATAAGGATTATTTTAAAATCATTAGATTCAAAATCAGACTAAGTATTTGAGCTCCAGAGCTTAAAGATGGGCAAAAAACCGTTAAAATAAATTAAATAGAATTATACCTCATAAGATGATAGAAAAAATAAGACCGGATATTTTTACATTTTCAAACTTGTAAATAAGAATTACTTTTGAATCAAAAACTTATTCAAGTAATTAGAATTTATTTAAAAAACTACTTAATCTAATTTTAAACTTTTACCAGCTTTAATAGTAGTTAGGGTAAAATAAACTTTGGATATTTATGTAAAGTAGGTTTTCCAAATTTGATCTAATGAAACAATAAAATACGATGACGTTTATCATTTTACTGACTTATATGATCAATATATTTTCTTATCAACTTTACTTATACTGATAAGCATTTCATTTGTTATATTTTTGCATGATTATTTGCTTAACTGAGTTTATAAAACTCTTATAAACTACAAACCCGGAATCATGTTTAATAACAATTATTCTAGTCACAGGTCACAATAATTATATTTGGCTCAAAATTTTAATACATTTAAAAATAATGACATAATTTATAGAGAATATTTTGAATACTCAATTTTAATGTGATTTCACTATTTTTTTAGTACAACAAAATTTATATGAAAAATATAAATTACAGTACCTTTCCTTGCCTATTTCTTTCAAAACTGACTATAGTAATTTTAAAGCAAGAATTATCATGATTGAGTATACTCATATTTATACTGATAAGCATAATTAATATACTCTACTTTGATTATAGTAAATGAAGAAATCTGTAAGAAGACTTTCCGATGTTCTGTTTTTTTTTTTTAAGTAGAAATGTATTTTGAATGAAAATTTTACTTTTGATAAAGTTATAAGTCTGGTTTCACATGCCTTAGTTTTCGGTCATTTAAGCTTTTTTACAAGCCACAAAAATACGATATAAAGTTAATATTGTAGTTTGGCTGTTGTATATTCGAACTTTGATGCGTTTTCAAGAATTTTCAGGAAACTACAAATTAATGCAAAAACAATCCATAAGAGTTAAAATATCTGTTTTGGAAAATTCTCTGGATATAATGAAATCTTAGTGAAATAAAAGTAATTTTTCTGTTTTTTTTTTTTAATTGAGTTTATTATACAATATTTTATCAAATATTTATGGAACACTTAATGCAGTATATTTCCATCTTACCTATTTTATTCATTAAATAATGCATTTTTATCATAATTAAAATATGTATCATAATCTAATATTTATTTGTGGTAAGTAAAATTTTCTTTTCCTTTCTTATAAATATTTTGTTATTTTGAGTTCAAAACAAAAGAAAATTTATATGAATGCCATTTTAAACAGGCCTTTTCATTTTTTCGTTAAAAGTGACAAATGTCTTGTTCTTTTAATAACACATTACATTTTGATTGTGAAAGTGGTAAGTGTTATTAACATTTAGTTGATACCCTCAATCAGTCTTATTTAAATTTAAGTATTAAGTTTTTTCCATACAGCAAACAAACAAGTATATAAAGAGAATCAGGTAAAGAAATCAGAAAAATTAGGAAAATTTATGATACTGTTTGATACTTTAAATTTTTTTTTTTTTTTTGCTAAATATTATATAAAATAACACACAAAAACTTATCAAATTCAATTCATATTTTTTTTATTTATTATACTTGTTATATACACCCAAATTTATTTAAAATACAGTCTTTTTTTAAATAAAATTCAAGTATTTTAATGTGATAATTATATAGAAAAGCTTATTTAAAAATATTATAACTCAATCTACAAAGTTGATAAGAGATCAAATTAATTGAAAATAATTTTTTTTATAAAATCTATGTACAAAGTTAAAAAAAATATTTTAACAAAAAAAAAGTTTAAAAAGGGGACCACTTGCATAAATGAGAGGTTTTAATTTAGTTTTTCACATTTATACACAAGTAATAGTAGGCTTAGCTGAGTATTTTATTTCTAATTAAAACTTATTCAAATTAAGATTGGTAAAGCGACATCTTATTTCATTAAGACTTATTACATGAACAAGGGCCTCTAAAATATATTTGTTTTGAAAACTTACAAACCTAAAATATTAATGAAGTTTTTTTTTTCTTGTTGAAACTTTTGAATTTAAAATCAATTTCAAACTTTACTATTGAAAAATTTCTTATTTGAAAATTATACAAATAAATAAATAATGAAAGTAACAATGCAAAATTTTGAACTCTTAAAACTGATCAATTATTAAAATATTTTCTTATAATTTGTGTAGAATTATTAATTTAATATGTTTAAGTTCATCACGTATTTTTTCACCTAAAAATTAAATGTATATTATGATAAAATACAGAGGAAAATTTTCGACAATTTCAAATAATCATATCTTGATCATTGGGAGGGATATTTTTGTGCAACCATTGCTATTTTATCAAATATTACTTTTTTAAAAATAATTATTAGTTAATTAATGACAAATATTAAATTTAATTATATACTTATATTACTAAGCTTCTTACTAGTGGGATTTTCTTGAGTTAAATCTTAAGAAAAAAAAAATTTATGTTTAGTCAGTCCTCATCGATTGTTGTTATAATAAATTTTCTATACATTTCTTGCTTTAAACGTACGGACTATAAAATTTTTTTTGGAAGAATGTTGCGTTTTATTTGAAATCACAACAAAAGATTCGATTTTTCTGTAATCTATAAATTCATATTAAGTTACAAATTATTAAATACAATCAAAAGAATTACACTTTGATTTTGTAGGTCAACTTAAAGAATTTAAGTAAGTAATTTTGCGATAAAACAAGATGTTTGTTTATAAACTAAAAATTATATTTGCATTTTCGAGCATTTGTCACATTATAATTTTTCAGTTAAAAATCCTTAAGTATTAATTATCTACGATCTCTATATAATAAATAAGTTTTCATTGATTGTGGCAATGCTAGCTCTTGAATATGTTCTTCTAAATGCGTTCGTCCTACTTTCTGACGTATCACTCGTCGACATAGATCCATAAGTGGCAGTGGTTCCGCTAATATTAGTTAAAGAAAATTAAAAAAAAAAATTAAGTTTGGTTTAAAATGTTTATTAGGTAATGTCTTACGATCAAGTCCTCCAATATATTTCATTGTTATTTCACAGTGACCCCAAACTGCTGAAACTATGGGATATAATTTTCTTCCTTTAAGCCCTCTAAAAGCAACGCCTAAATACTGTCCATCAACAATAAAACTTAGTGTTCCCTCATCCATATCTAATGCTACCAAAAACTTATCTGGCACTAAAAATGTTTCATCTGGTTTTAAAATAGCTGGATATGTCATGCCAGCGCAATTTTTTGAATCGTGGTACAATTTATTGCGACCTAGGTCCCATCCCCAACTTTGATCAGTTGAACCAACTAAACTTTGATAACCTACTGAATGTAATGGAGCCTCACTAGTTGCAACACCAACAACAGCATGTGTGCCACGTTGTCGAGTCGACCAAAATACTTCCCATATATGTAAGCCTTTTGTAAATCCAACTTTACCACGTATACAATCTGTACTTTGTGCAACTGGATGTCGGTGGAATGTCATTTTATCGTCTTCTTTTACAAAAACATTTAGTGATCTATCTTCTGAATTCCACGAATATTTTATTTGTGTGTCTTTTGGGGCTGGTGGCATATCAAGTAATACATCAATTCTAGCTGGTCGACTGAAATCAGCCGCTAATTCTCTTGGAATGATTGTTTTAAATGGAGCTGGCTGGTCACGACTCACCGATTTCACACCTCCTGATATTTTTTGACCCATACTCATACCAGTTTGTCGACTACTTCTTGATGTACGTATTGCTACTTTATATGACACACGCAATCTTTCTACGTCCAACCGATTTAATACTACTCTTGGTGATGGAAGAGCTGTTGATGAAGTACCTGAGGGACGGCGACGTTCACTGGATCTAAGTACCGGGCCTCGGCTACTCTTATATCTGTAAAAAAAATAAAGTTGATATTTAAAAATGAATAATATAAGTCAATTTAGCATAGTTTTTTAAATCTAGATAGTATTTTTGACTATGAATGTTTATGTTTAGCACTAATATGATTTAATAAAAAACAACATTTCTCTACAAGTGCATTTTTATTTTTGTTATATTTAATTTTTCTATTCACCATAATTTAATTTCAATTTGATTTCAATTCAAAATTATCTATATCTATTCAATAAAAATAAATGCAATTCGATTTCAAAATTGTAACTACAAACAAAAACCAAAAAGTATATGTGAGGAAAATCATTAAACGTTGTTAGTGTACAGACAAATAAAACTTCAAGGAATAACGGAATTTAATTTGGTATATTCAAATCTTTTAAAACAAATTTTTCATGGATAGTTTAATATAAAAATTAAAGTGTTGAATATACTACTACCTTCATTTTTTTTTATTGTAAATTTGATTATAGTTTCCGTGGATAAAACATATACCTCTTAATAGATGCAAACAAAGGAAAAAATGACGATTGTATAAGTCTTATTAACAATAAAAATTTTGAAGGTTGTCTACACGAGTAACATGTTTTATTTTTTTGTAAGTACATTCGGTAACTGAAATTATAAAACTAGTTAGTTGTTGAACAAAAACCCGCCAAATTTATTAATTCAGTTATAATATACTTTAGTTGATTTACATTGGATAAATTTCCGCATATATACTATATTTAAATTATATAGATGTCTGGTTTTGGTTTTATATATACTTAAAAGTAAATACTAGATTCGATGGAACTTGTTTTGAATTTATTTCAATGATATATACAAAGAAGTCACGTCTATGAAAATATCAGTGAAAAAAAAACAATCTTTACTCTTATTTTAGTTCAGATAAACCTTAAATATATATATATATTTATTCTATATTTATGTTCTGTTTATTTACAGCAAATAATCAATTTTACAACTCCTAGCAAATTTTATTTGATAACCAGATCTTTTTAAAAGATGTATTATTTTTAAATCAGCTGTTCAATTTAACTAAAAAGTATGAATACAAGTTTTAACTTAACTCATAAAAGATTTTATAAGTTAATTTTCTACAAAGAATGTATTTCTTAGAGCACTTAGAGGAGGGATCAAAAAACACTATTAATTTTGTCTATATTAAATTTTACTTGGAAAAATACACTCCAGGAAAGCGTTTATGAAAAACTTCTAACATTTATTATTTCTTATAATTTAAATTGATTCGAATATTGAATAAAGAATACGATATTTTGTGTGTTCTTTGACATTGTAAGAGATTTATTTTTTTATGTAATTTATATTTTGAACAACACCAATTGGGTGATTTAAAATATTCTAAAATGCATTGTATCCCAAAATAAAAAATAGGTCGCAAACTTAATTAATCGTTTCAAACAAACATGAAAAGATAGTTTTTAATGAATTTTATGCTTCAAAAAAAAAAAAAAAATAAATTTATGGACCTACAATTTACGCTAAGTGATACCTCTTTATAAGATAATATTTTATCTCGTGACATGTTGAAATAGACAATTTATATTTTGAGCAGAGAAAAGACTTAGAAGTTTTCAAATCATTCACAAAGCGAAAAAAATACACCATGAAAAAAACATGAGACATTGTAGCAGTAACACTACACTAAAAACACAATTTGCAGAATTTGCGTTACGTCATGTTGTTTTAAACCTTGAAATATTTTTTTTCCATTCATACTTGTATAGTTTATTTATTGAATAGCAAAAAATTACATAAAACGATGTTAATTAATGGATTGTGGAACACACAAACATTTACGACTCTAAGTTCAATTTGTAGTTTTATGTTAAACTTATTTAATTTAACAAAAGCTTTATCGTTACTTCAATTCTGCATACCTTTTTCTTGCTAATTCCATTAGTCTTTTGAATTGTGTTAGGTAAAATATCCAAATGAAAGGTTATCGAAATATTGCTTAAAACTTTATGTATTTAAATGTTCTTATTTTTTTTTTGCACAATCAATTTAAGTAAAATCAAATTTAATTTAACACATATTAAAATTCAAAACGAGTTTTTTTTTTTTTTAACTTAATATATTCTTATAGTTTCAGTTTACACATGTTGAATTTAATATTTTGTACATAATTTTTTTATTTATATTTTCTTTTCATTTGTGCTTTTATTGAAAAATTTATATCTTTTTAATTGTATAAAAGTTCCATTTATTGATTTTTATGTGAGTGTTTTTTGTGTGGTTTCTTTTATGGTAGATGCTGGCGTTGAATTTTTAAAGTTTAGATTTTATTAATGTTATATAGTTGTAGTTTATGGAAATTTAATAATAAAGTAAAAAAAATTAGGAATTTTTTCCACACTAAAATAGTATTTATTTTAATTAAAATCAGCAACGCCAAACCTTTTTATGAAACTAACATTAAAAGGGGTCTTGCCTTCTCTAAAATTCAACTACAAATGAGTAAACTATACGAAGCTACGTATACTCATGCGCAGTACTTGTATATATTTAGATGTATGCGTGTTTGGACTACATTGAAAATGAAACAATTATTTTGATAATGTTAGTGAGTTCCATTATTTTAATATGCGTTCTTCACAAAAACTAAATTAAGCAATTTTCATGCAAATAGAAAATTTGGAGACATGTTACAAACATCTTTTTGTTTAAATTTTCTAACATTTGGTCTAGCTATCAAAACTGTGTAAATTTTCTATCAGAATATAGAAAAAAAACCCAACATTGCATATACTTATATGCATATTCAAAAGACACACACATTGTATTTTTTTTAATAATTTAGTTGGATGTCGCACATGTTCAAATGCAGTATGTTTAATTCTTTGTGTTTCTTTGGATATTTTATATTTAATTTGTTAGTGTTAGTAAACACACATTGATGTTAAAATTTTTTCAACATTAAACATTTTATAAAGAATTATTCTTCGTATGTAGAATATAGAATTGCTTTATGCCTGATGAACAAAAGCAGGTATAAAATTATTCTTATTACTTTCAAATTTTTTTTCCTTTGTGTTTCATTTAAAAAAATTCGCTTGGATTGATGCATAAATAGCAAAAATTATTAAGATTTTATGATAAATTATTCCAGTAACATTTAATATTTTACAGAAATGATGGAAAATTTGTCAACTTTTTGTAAGTTCATATCAAAAATTAAAAAGAAACGCCATTTTGAAAAATTCTAAGATTTATATGAATCTTTTATTCTAGAAAAGATACATAAAGTTTTGGTTTTTTACACTTTTTTTTCTTTGTCCTCACACACAGACTAAGTTCAAGGATAAACCGTAGCTATATAGTTTAGGTTTTTGTTCATTTATCATCGTATTTTGTACTCTACTGACTACACATAAAAACGTCTACTTTGTAGATTTTGTTTATTGAGACGATCGTCGAACTCTTTGTATTTTTTTCTTTTTTTCTTTTTTTTACGTTTTTCTTCGACGCAACAATCAAGTCTTTAAACAAAGAATGGATGACTGTTCAAACATAGTAATATAAAGTAAAAATACAATATACAGAATGTCGAAACTTCAAAAATGGTTGTGAGTTGATATCATATACTTGAAAAACACATCAAATCTAAACTATGAAAACTATAATTACATTCTCAACCATGAGTTGAAACTTGGCTGCAATAAAAAATTTTAAAGTTTGAAAATATTGAAATGAATAGATTTTCGATTTTTCCAATTTTGGCCTGTCAAAACCATTATTATCTCAGTCAAAAAAAAAGAAATATAGGAAATCAAAAAATAAAATAAAATCAGTCTGCAATAGAGTACAAACTGATGCATCTCTTATTTGACTAAATTAATAAATAAAGAGACAACTATAGGTAATTGTTGAATACATAATACAATTAGAAGATGAAATAATTAAAAAAAAAAAAATTATATTTTGATTTTTGAGAGATAGTCATTCAAAGGGGTTTCAATTTAAAATTATTTTATCAATTTTCAATTGATTTAGAAGAAGGTGAATAACTTTAACCTAATATAAGCATATTATATATTGAATTAAATTTCCGAGTCTGCGCATTTTTTTATGATAAATAGACAACGTGAGAATCATAGAATTAATTATAACAAACAAATATATAATCTGTTCTATACAAACGATAGTATGAGTACATCAACCTCTTAAAGCACGTGTATAAACAAATATATATTAAAATATATACTAGAAAGCAACACAAATACTATTTTATTAAGTATCCTTACAAGTAAATTAAAAAAAATATTTTGAACTGTCTAGACCTTGTTTAAGAATGTAATTTTTCTGCTTTTTCAAAGAACATTACTAAAATTTGTTGAAAAATTGCAATTCAATTTACCTGTTCAATAAAGCATCAAAATATAATTTCTGTTGATAGTTTACATCGCCAAAATCATTTTGCAACAATGTTGGATTGAGTGGCAAATAAATAAAAATAAAAGGATGTATAAATGATTCACTTGTTACTATGGAACTATGAGTGTATTTAAGATGATTTTGTAAAAATTCCTGATAGTTTAAAAACGTATAAAAGTTCACTGTATTTTTACTGTAAGTTTGATAGCTTGGTTTGTTGCAAATATACATAATATTGCTTTAATTTTATTAAATATAAATTTACTATTAGAAAATTTGTATCAGACTTAATAGAATGACTTATAAACAGCTGTTTATTTCAATGGTTAAATAGAGACAATAACACAAAAATTTTTTACAGACATTGTAAAACTTGAAATTTATAAGAACTGCGCATCTCAATTTCTCTCACCAACGATTATTTCAAATGAGACTAAACATTTTTTTTGTACGGAAATAATAATACAAATTAAAATCATCTATTTTCACATGTATGAATTTTCAGTAAAATTAAACAGGAAAACAAAGTTTCAATAATATTAAAACAACATAAAATACTTTTTATGGACTAGTAAAATAATTGCTCTCCTGCTCAGTTTATTTTATTTTTGAAAAAAGATTTATGTAAAAATAAATTTCAAATATTAATATTTTCACATACAGTTCTTTCTAATTTTGAAATTACCAAACCAAAATGAGATGTCATTATAAATTTAATTAACGTTTTCCATATATTTTTTATAAAAATTGAATAAGAGTTTTGATGAATGCTTTATTTCTAGTTTACCTATGAGTTTATTTTGATTTCATTAAATATATTTAGAAAAAAAAACAGAATTTATTCATGTTAAAGTCGTTTTAATTTTTCAAGATTGGATATATGTTTATACAAAGATGTGATTATTCAAGTTGTCAGACCTTGACGTCGGTCAATGCTTCACATACAGTACAAGAATATATGGGTAGAATATAAAACATTTTTCTTTATTTTCTTTATAATTTTTGGAGCTTTATGTATTGATACGAAATGAATATTCTATATATTTTTTAATAATGAATTATAGAATTTAAAAAATTGTAATAAATAAAAGATGTAATTTATCTATTAGCATGTGTGTTTATATTTTCATACAAGATTTTTTGGATAACAATCTGTTCATATAAAACATTTATTATTTGTAAGTATGAGTTGCCTATGTTGTTTATTTCAAAGCAGACAAAGAATTTGAAATTGTGTAGCAAATGTATTCAGTATGTAGTTTACTCACTAAAAACAATGGATTTATGCGTCCTTCGAACTCAAATTTACCAACAATTTTTATATGTTCATGAAAACAGTTGTTAGTATTTGTGTCTCGAAAACCTGAAATCATAAGAGAACGCTGAATGTTCTTGTTTACTAATACTATTACCTTAACGCACTCTTTTGAAAAACATTATGAATTTGGAACAAATTGTTTAATATGTGTGTGAATGAGTTCTTACTTTAAATATTTTTTTTTTCTAAAAAAGCATTGAATTATTACAAAATATATAATTTTGAAATGAACCCTCATATTTACATAATAAACATGAACATTAGAATTTTAATTTAAAAACTATTTTATATATAAAGCATAAAAATAATAAAACATATCATCTAAAACATGTAGTACAGCATCCATTTTGGACGGCCATGACAACAAAAGCTTTGTTTCATCTGAAACACTCAACATGTACAAAGGACACTCAGTTATGCTTTTAAAAAATTAAAATGATAAAATTTATTTAAATATAAACTTAAATGAAAGGAAATCAGCATGAATATCATGCTAATGAAAATCCTATACAAGGACAAAAAACTTGGGCAACTTCTTGTAGAAATTATCAATTTAATTTTCCTTGCTAATAATGCAATGTAATGAAGGGATATAGGGTTAATGCCCTTTCCTTATTTTTTTTCTTTATGTTGAATTAAATGAAACACACAATGTATAGATTGAACACATATAAAACATGAAAAGTTTAGACTTCTAAAGGGTATTTTGAAAAACCGGTATAAAATAGTATTAATAATAGTATGAATGTTTTGACAAAAATTATTTTTTTCTGTAAACTAGAAGTATGAGTTTATTTAGATAACATTAAATTAAAAAAATGATAGATTCAAATTAATATTTTAAAGTTAACTATTCGACCATAGAAGGCGCTCAAATCGATTGCAATGCCATCTCTTTGTAAATTTAATAACTAAATCGCATCACCTTTGTCACTGGGATACTACATCGCATCACTTTTGTCACTGGGATACTACATCGCATCACTTTTGTCACTGGGATGCTATAAATCGCAATGACATTCTCACAGGGAAGCATTAGTTTTTTTTGACATTCTCACAGGGATACATTAGATTTTTTTTTGATTTGATTTTAACCCTTCAATGCAAAGCTTATCATATATGATAAGTAAACTTTGGAGAGCTCTAGGACCTTGGAATCGCTATATATCATTTTTTTCTTTTTTTAGAGGTTAGTGTATTTTTGATTTAAAAATTTAAATACAAAGCTTTCCAAAAATATATTCAAAAATGTAAATTTTTGGCAAAATCAAAAAACACAAATTTACTACCATATTTCATGAAAAAAATATACAAAACTCCACGTCAAAGTCAATATTTTTAACACAGATCACTTGCTGAAGTATCAAAGCAACCATTAGATTTAAAAAATTAAGTTTAAGTCAATCAAAAGGAAAATTAATTGATTTCTGAAAATTGCTTATCATATCTTCTCCATTATTTCATAATTCATGTATTGAAGGGTTAACTCGTAGGCAACAGTAAATTTTATAAAACTCTCAGTGATAGAAAACTTAGCACATCTAAGTTTAAATTATTTAAAGATTTTAGGAAATTACCGAATACACATAAAAAAATCTTTTCATACGTAAACAAGGATATCGGTCATTCACATTTTTTCACAATTTTTAAGCCTATCCTGCGAACCTGTTTTTAGTGAATCACAAATAATATTGTCGCCATTCGTTTGTCTTTTGAACAAGCGGATTTTCTTTTTAAACTAAAATCATCTTTATTAGTTTTAGTCTTGATTAATTTTATGTGTTTATAAATTTTTATTTCTCTACTATTCAAAGATTTTTTTATCATTTGATAGGGTCTTAGGCTCATACACTTTTTTATATCATCATAATGTTGAACGGTAATATTTCGTGTGCTAGAATGTAAAAAAATTAAAATTATTGTGTATCATTTAGCAAAACTTTCACCGATACAATATCAATCTTCGAACTTAACCAAGATGACAATGCACAGTTTTAATAAGAAATGGTAAATTTTCATACCATGAAAATCAAATGATAAATTTTACCAATGTTTTTTTAAAATAAAAGTTGTGCATGTTTTGTTCTTAAAATCAATCACACTATTGTGTTTAGTGGGTATCGGTTTTGCCTCAATGCCATGCGATGAAAGATTAGCAATTCGCATACTTTCTTATGAATATTTAGAAGGGCTTGTGTAAAAGATTGTCTGGTGTTAAATCCAAAGAGTGTTAAATAATTTCGAATAATTAAAGTTAAAAGGAGCAATTTATATCTCATGTAATAAACTTGTTTTTACGCGTCCTTGACATAAACAAATAAAATTACTAACTTATGTGTACACGATGTTATTATTGATTCTAGCATTAACATAATTTTTTATTAATATATATTTATTGCTTAATCTCAATGAATAAATAATTTCGCTCTTTCACTTTATTTTCACTTTATTACCTTAATTCACGAATGAAAACTCTTGTACAGATTTTTAAAGGTCAAAATAAGCAATCTTTTATGAAAAAATGAATAAATTAATTTTAACTACTATTTGTGACGAATAAAACATTGATTTTTTTATGTTAATATAAAGTTATAATACAAAACAATAAATAGGATAATATCAATGAAACTAAATTCAATGTCCAATAACTATTTTAGAATTTTAAGTTTTTTTTTGCGATCGAAGGAATTTTTTTAAAAAATTAAGCGAATTTCCTATGAAAATCATTAATTAAATTAAAATATGTATTTAATCAACATAACAAAATAGATATTTATTTACTAATGCAACAAGTGCATTTCAAATGTTAAATTAACCTCATGTTTGTTAATGTCAGTGAATGAACTTGATAATGTAATATTGTGTACTCACTTTTTCAAAAAAAGGTATTGACAATAACGTGATTTTTATGACAAACCATTGTTACGTGCTTTATCAAATTTTTTTATTTATTATTATTTTGAATTGTTGTACTAAACAATAAATGTAAAGTGCATTGTTTGTAATAATTTAAAGTCAAGTGTCAAAGCTTATGAATGTCTCACTTTTTAGTCGAAACAATGAATTAAATAATAATTGATTGTTTTAGTTGGCGAGTTTATAAACCGATGCTAAATAAATTCCCTGCGATTTATGCAATAAGACCTCTGTAAATTTTATAAAATATTCTTTTTAAAGATTTAAAGATCTTTCAAGATTTTTTGTTGTTAATCTTCTCCTGTCCTCAAAATAAAAATCAAATTAAATTACATAATTTTATAGACAAGTTAATTTTCAAATTATGATGAAATATTCAAATTAAATTTATTCTTACAATAATGATTTGAGGTGTTTTTGATAATTTACTATCTTATATTATCAAAATAAACGATTTCAACAAAATTATAGCAAGTTAAAAAAAAAGATGCTAAAATTCGTTGTCGACAAACATGTAACGCACCTTCAAATGTTTTAATTTTTTTACAAGTGTTCTCTTGTATTCGCGTTATTTCCTTTGAACCTCTTATGATATCCTAAACTTATGTTCGTATTCAATGTGGGAGTGTTTATTGATCAAAAATATAGGATGCCCATACAAAAAATAGGATGACCAGGTGGAGCAACTTTGACACCTAAATCGTACGGGATTTTTTTTTTTCATACAACATAAAAATTTCATTCACGCCACATATATATGTATATCTCTTAAAAATGTGCTTTTTGTATTGTTTGATTTTAAGTGTAAGGAAAATTAATCAACACTCACAAATAATAAATAAAAATTAATCCAAAATTTATTGAAATAGTGAAAAAGTGAACTCAAAAACATAAAAACAAGCGAAAAAAATTAAAATTAAACTTTTGTATAAGTTTTGTTCTGATTATGGACTGTGATTTTTATTAATT
This sequence comes from Culicoides sonorensis, assembly GCA_900002565.1. Taxonomy (NCBI): domain Eukaryota; kingdom Metazoa; phylum Arthropoda; class Insecta; order Diptera; family Ceratopogonidae; genus Culicoides; species Culicoides sonorensis. Next base: position 129,382 of record LN483588.1, read on the forward strand.
CATTGCAATATTTATCGAATTGAAATTGTTAGAAAATTATCTCAGTTATTATTTTTCTGCACGTAAATATATAACATTCGCTTACATTAGCGAGGGGCAAGGTTTTCAAAATATTGGAAGTTCTCAATAAATTCCAAAAATCACATCATTTTTCGAATTAAAATTGGCTTCTAAATCCGATAAAAAAAAATTTGGGGTTCTTCATACAAAAAAACTTGCGACTGGCCGATTTTCGGTTTAATTTTCAAGTTTTTTGGACTTTTCTATCAATTTGCATCATAAAAGTCTTCATCTAGATATTTTTAAGTATTAAAATCAAAAAGGTGAGAATTTTCTAATGCGATTTGGGTATTTAATCGCTTCTGTAGCTTTGTTAGAACAAAAGTTATGACCATTTTTTGAAAAACGAGGGTCTTACTCAAAAAGTCGAGGTTTTTCACGATTTTTTTGTAGTTATGCAAGAAAAAGTTGAAATTTATACAATTTTCTATAATTTTGCCAAATAAAATATCGATCTTTTTCGTTAACTCATTGGTTTTTGACCAAAATTCAAAATCTTTTTGAAAAATCAATGAAAATTGTTTAACCGACCTCTTTAAACAAATTTCATACCATAATACAAAAATACTTGTAACTTTTAATCTAGAAAAGATAGAAAAGTGATTAGATACTCAAAACACGTTAGAAAAATCTCAGCTATCCATTTAAAAGATAAAAAATTCAAAAATATTTATAAATTTTATGCTTTATTGATGAAACATGATGCAAAGCCCTCATTAACACGAAATTCCTTAAAATGGTCAGTCGCAAATATTTTTGTATGAAGACACCCAATTTTTTATTTTTTTATCGGTTTCACGAGCAAATTTTACATCGGAAAATGATGTGATTTTTGGAATTCACTAAGATTTTCTAATATTTTGAAAATCTTGCCCCTCGCTACTTACATACGGTACATTCGTTTCATCACAATTCATGAAGTGAGTTGTTAAAATTGCAACAAATAGATTTCAAATATTAGAAGAATAAAATCGTTAAAAATAATGAAATTTTTATTTAAATTTTTTTATATAAAAAAAAGAAAAAAGCGCGTGTTCACTCAAAACTGCAAATTGGCTGCGGCATTCATTATTTTTTTGGTATAAAGTTTTAAAAAAGTGTGTTATGTTTTGTAAAATTAAGGCACGTTTAATTTTAAACAAATACATACTTTCAGCATCACAGTCTTGTTTACACTGAAATAATCTGAGACAGCCAAACATTATTTGACGTTCCAGTGGAAAATGATACACTCAAGCAGATTGCTAAAATGACCCGAAATTTCCTTTTGAGACTTTATGTGATGAGTTGAGTTATGAAAAGATCGATTTCCTCATAGTTATCAGGGTCATTAGATCAACGAAAAACTTGATCTCACATTTCAATTTATATATATTAACTCCAATCCATTTCTTCTTTTCAACCAATACTTATTTGTTTATATTTAAGACATAACTGTGCTTATTTTTTTTGTACAATATCTTCTTTATACTCGTTTTAAAAGTATGTATATTCATACAATAACGGTTTGCAGCTGATACAAGGTTTTATAGATTGCCACAATGTATTATATATTTATATGTACATATTTAAATAAGACACAGCGGACTTTGCTATTTTATTAAAGAGATCACAACAAATAAATAAAAAAATTACCGTTACTTGCGCGACTTTTATTCTTTCAAAATTTCAAGGTTTTACTGTAAGTGAGCTAAGTATCTTTAATTTTTATTTATTGAACTCTTCAGTTCAATCACTTCAATTTTTTCGGAATTCTAATATTATCTTAAACTGTAGATTTTACATTTTTCATATATGTATTCAGGTTAGTGACACTTGCCAAAAGATGATCATAAATTAATCATTGGAAAGTTGAAAGATATGAATGACCTCCTTTTGTATTTTATAAATGATATTAATTTTTATTTCTTCACCTATCATTTAAAACCTAAATTATCAAGTCAGAATCATGTGTAATGCAAAGTACATTTGTAAATAAACTTTGTTTGCATTTGACAATTTTCGTGTCATTATGTTTCAAATTAACAACACTGAGAATGATGAATTTGAAAGAATTTACAAAATTTAATTTGACGTTTATTAGAATGCTATTAAAATTTATTTTCGAATAAACTAGTAAAAATGTTTATTAAAAAAATATTTTCAATGGAACACGATGAAAAAAAAATTGAGTAAGGTTTCTAAATTTCCTGCTTACCTTCAAATAATTCTGGTTTATATTGCATAAAACTGTCGCTGCTGCATTTAAAAACTTAAATTATAACTTTATTCAACGAGATGCACTACAGCTGTATTTAAAATTTTTTAATATAAACAATTTTATATCAATTTATTGTACATAAAACTTTAAGTTGTTTATTTTTATTTAAAAAAAAATTGTTGCAATAAATATTGCAAAAGTTTAATTTAATTTAGATAGAGACTGTAAAAAGCAAGTTTATTTAGTGTGAATATTAGGTCTTGTAATATTAGTGTAGATTAATAGAATGTCTCATATGATTTATCACTAATTTTACTGCTATCTCAATGTATTTAATTTGCAGTGTGAAATCCACTTTTGTAAACTATTTCAATTTATTTCCTAAGATACAACATCTTGGTTTGTATATATTTATTTTTTTAGTATTCTATTGTTTATGAATTGATTCTTTGAAGAAAGTTAATCTTAACCTCGTGTTATTTTGACTAGATTTTTAAGTGAAATGAATTGTTATTTCTTGAACAAATTAATTCCTTTTTGACTAAATGGAACTTTTTTGTAGTTTCAATTTTAATGTGATGTAAAAAAAATAATAAACTTTGCTTGCATACTTGCAGAGTCTGTATTTATCACTGAATAAAGCGAAATTGCGCATACGCAGTACATTGTAGTTACTATACAAATGCTTTGTTCTACTTTTTGACTATGAAAAGGTAAGTACAAATCGTTGTCTCATTTACTCCGAATACAACATTATTCCTACAGTTTAAACTAAATGAGATGAGTATATAAAAATAAATTTTCATTCGGTTGTGTGTGTGTGAATTTCGCCGACTTCCCAGTTTACCAAACAACTAAATTATTGTTTTGCAAGAAGACAAAATAGCTGTTACAATTGATAAAATATAACCTTTATTAAACCATAAAAATAATTTTCCAAGCTTTGAAAAATTTCACTTTTATATTGAAAATAATTTTAGTTTAAAATTACTAACAATTAAGGTCTTCAAACAGTTTGAAAAACTGAAATAAATACGTTTAAACAGGTAATTAATGAACACTCTGCTTAACCCTAGAACAACATATTTCATTTTGCGTTTAAGATCCGGTATTTTATCACTGGACAAAAAAAATAAAACTCAAACTAATGGCAAATCCTTTGACAGTCTTAAAGTACATAAAAAATAAAAAAAAAATTTGGCGTTCACAAAAAGTCTTTATCGCTTCTAGATTTTTAAATAATTTTTTGATTTTCACTCAATTTTTTCTTAACTTTTACATTACTTAAATTTTAACACAATTTAAGGAAAAATAGAGGAAACTCAAAAAATATTTTAAAAAACTAGACTTAATCGCCGATGGTCGATTTTTCGACCAGTAACTTTGGAGCCTGATTTCTCTTAGAGAGTCTCATTTTTTTTCAAATTTGCTATATAAGTAATTATATTTGTTTAAAGATGTCAGACCAGTTATTTTGATTATTCCGACTATTATAAGAAAATTACTAGGAGAAATAAATTGAAAAGTCATGTAATTTTTTCCTTTTCGTATAAGATTTCTGTACGTATTTCTGTGAGATTATTCGAAAGTTTCAACCGGCTCTCCTGTAAAATTTTTGCATGAAACTCAAATTTTCATCGAAACGAAAAGTGACCACTGTTACGCAAAAAAAATAAATCCTAGAGCAAAGTTTTGCTTTAAGCTCAATATTTCTAGGAGAGGTTAATGGGTAAAAAAAATGTTCCTTTGGCTTTTTATTTTTTTTAGATTTCACTTTCTCAGAAATTTTATCGTGACGCTAAAGACAATGAATGTTTTGTAGGAATTTAGGTAATACATAATTTGGTGAAAATTAAAGTAAGTTTACATTTTCATATTTATAATCCAAATTAATTTTAGATTACTATTCACAATTTGAGCCTCATTGGAATGAAACAGTTCAAGATTATATGAATATTTACTATCTTTTCCAGTGTTCTAGCACAAGTGTATTACGCTTAGAGCAAAATATTAGTCTCTTAGCAAGACGATTCATGAGTTAACAATGCAAGAAAATGTATTACCGGTACCGGTCAATCATTCAAGAATCACCTTATTTATAGTTGATACAAAAGTATAGAAAAAAGTGGAAAGTGCAATTAAATTTAAAGAACACAAATTTTGCCCATATTTTTCAAAACCGAAAAAACGCCATTGATGTCAAACTGAGAAAACGCATTTTTATGTTTTGCTATCTTTATTATGCCGTGACTTTTAAACGCTTCATCCTACAAAAAACTCCACTGATTCTGGCACATGTTCTGTTTTGAAAAATTTGTCATTTAGAAAAGGCGTTTGTATCGTTTTAAAAAATCCGATTTTCTAGTATCGACTTAATTTACTCAAAATGTGCAGAATATAATACTAAATTGTTAAATCATATAACGCACAATTTGGCGACCATTTTAAAATTTTCCGCCATTTTGACAAACGGATTTTCAGACTTACGGACTGACGGCGGACAAACCGTCTGTTATAGTGCATTTTTTCTTACGAAATCCACTAAATCAACTGTAGAAAAGTAGTATGTAATCAATTAAATCATTATGTTTAATTCATTTTAAATAATATAGGACAAACTAATTTACAAAAACCAAATATTTTTAATGAAATTCCGTTCAAAAACAGTAATGGTGAATACACGTAATTACGTCAATTCACGAAATAAATGTACCGCACACTGTACAGTGTAGAGCCATGGTACAAAAAAGTGCACATGTAACGTCATATATATGGTACATATTTAACAGTTCGTGTCTTTACCAAGCATATTTCAAATTATGTCGTTGTCACTGGGTTGTGTTTGATAATAGGTTTGTGTCCTCGATATTTGATTCAAATAGAATTTCGGTTAGTTGTTATATAAATTTAAACTTGAAAACGCCCCGCAGTACAAATTGATTTGGTCCGTAGAGAGAGATCTTTGATTGACGCTTACAGGATCTTTGATGGAAAAACATTTCCTGTTAATTCGGATAAAAATTTCAAACAGTATGGGCACTCTGTTAGTCAATTCATATTACGTGGAGTTGCTTGCGGGCGTTTTCAACTTACAGTATATAAAAACTATTGGTGAAAAAAAAATATTTTAGAAAAAAATATGATTGATTTGTTAACTGTTATACAATTGTAAACATTGTAAAAATTCTCGTTCTTTAAAAAGCATATTAATTTTAATACATTAAATTAACATTTTTAAAATAAAATAAATTTGAAGGTAAAAAAATATATTGGTAAAATTATTATACATGATTTTCCCTTTTCGGCATTGGAAACATTGAATTTTTTAGAATATAATTACAAGTTTTCTATTGTAGTCGCGCTATTTCCTTTGAAACCGTGTTTTGGCCGAACGGTCCATCTAAGACCCAAAGTATGTTCTAGACTTATGTTCATATTCAGTGTGGGAATGTTTATGGATCAAAAATATAGGGTGACCAGGTGGAAAATTACAAAATTTTCCGGGAAAATGGAAAATTTTAATGCCAAAATTTTCTTCTCATAATTCTGAACAACTTTGCCTAAAACACCTCATATCTAAAATGTACAGGAAAAAGTTTTTTCTAACAACATAAAATTTTCATTCAATACATCTCTCAAAGGAATGTGCTTTATGTATCGCTTGATTTTGAGTGTTAGGAGTCTTAATCAACACTCAAAAACAATAAATAAAAATCACAGTCCAAAGTCTAATGACCTGAAGTTAGTGAAGTTAATCAACTTCAAAAATACAAGTTTTCGAAATGTGAACACAAAAAAATAAAACAAGCGAAAAAATTAAAATCTGAAACTTGTACAAATTTTGTTTTCATCAATAGAAAAATTTTCACTTATTATTGACAGAGGTCTACTCATAGCAAATTGTACAAGTTTCAGATTTTAATTTTTTCGCTTGTTTTATGTTTTTGTGTTCACATTTCGAAAACTTGTATTTTTGAAATTGATAAACTTCACTAACTTCAGTTCATTAGATTTTGGACTGTGATTTTTTTTTTAAAAATACTAATGTCCAATTTTTGTGCTTCGAATTTTATACATGTTGATTTAGTACTTCAAAATAAAACCAAATAAAAAATCAACTTTGTGTTGAATAATAAACGTTATTGTTGTCTTATATTATAATATATTAATTTATTAATTATTAATATATAAATATAATTATTGATTAATATTGCTTTTGACACAAAAAACCTTTTTTCATAAATAAAAATATTAATTCGTCTAATTTATAGATAGATACTAGAATGCTAATACAAAACAATTTTTACTGTAATAAAGGTGCATCAATTTTGAAAACTTCAAATTCATTGAATAAAAAATGAAATAACATTATTATTAAAGGAATCTATTTTCAGTAAATGAGCAAACAATTCTTAACAAAAACATATTTTTAACAGAAACATAAACGCCATTTGAATAATGAAAAAAAAACTTTTAAAAGCGCAAGCATGTCGATGATTACAGTAATAGAATATGTTAATATTAAAAAATCTTATTTACATAAACATTAGAATGAATTTTGCTACGTAAATTAGAAAATATGACCTCGATAGAGAACTACTGATAACCACGAACTCTTTTAATCATATATTCATTGGAGAAATAGTTAATTTCTGATGTTAAAGAAAGAATAGCGTGATTACTTGACAATCATTACAAGTTTTTGTTTTGAAATTTAATGACAAACGTAAAAGGATACGAATAAAAATTCAACTATGTTCTCTATGTATATATTATAATATATAACTTGAAAAAAAGTATGTCTTTTTGATATGATATTATTTTATTAAAAAAAACCTGTATAGCACACTCTTATTCAAATATGTATATTCTTATCTACCTTTCGTGACAATGATTGTCGCTTTATAGTATACATTAACTAACTTTCTTATAGAAATAGCAATCAAGTGTCCCCTTCATGTCCGAACGACACCGAAAAATATACTGACTTAGCATAAATCTCATGAAATCATAATTTATTTTCACTGTTTTGTTAGTTTTTGTACATTTTTTTATGACTAAGGTTCGTTAAATCAAAATCAAATTAAGACTTATTGCAAAGACAAAGACCTATTTTTTCCTTTTGAACACTACCAATGCACGCAATAATCGTGTCTTTTATATCCAGTAAAAATGAATATTTTCTATAGATAATAAAAAAACTATAATAATTCTACTGTATAATACAACAAATAATTACCTCATAAAAATGGAAATTTAAATGAAAAAATAAAACGCAAATATTTTAGTTTTTGATAGACTTACAAGAAATTACTGCTATTTTTTTCTTTTCAGAAGATTAAGCAGTATTTGAATGGATGATACATAGCTATTGAAATGATAGGTTAAAATAAATAAAGAAGTATTTTTTTCGATTTAAATTTCTAAATGAATTTCTTTGATAAATTTTATTTTTTTTTGTTTTTATAATAGTTGGTGAATTGAAACAATTTTATGCTACAAAGCAAAAGAAGGTTTTAATCAATTTTTTTGTTAATAAAGATAATTTCTGAAATTTGATGTTATAATAAATTTAATGTTCGTGTATATTAGGTGACATATGCATCAAATAACATTAGTTTTATGATTATTTATTTGACCCTCGCATAACAGTGACTTTTGTTAATATGTCAAATCTATGAAAATAAAAGTTATATCTATATTATATTAATGCGTAATATTTCATTAGTTTTGCATATCATTGTTTCATAGGAGATATCAAATCTAAGGAGTAAACATATGATAGGTACAAAGTTTGATCCTAGTAACTGCTGAACTCAAGTGGGTCTTTTCATAGTCTTATAATAGTTATAATGGTTAAAATAATTCATCTGACGTAAAAAAAGAAATTAACGGTTTTTAAATGCTTGAGATATTTTAAAGACAAAGATTTAATTTCGTGCAATACACTGAAATAATAAATAACTGCTGAATTTATCAATTCAAATATAAAAAAAATATAATATGAAAATATCCTATAATAATATTTTATGAACTTCGTGAAAAAGATAAAAATAAATGTATGCATAATTAGCATATAATTATCATATTCGGTACAATATACACGCACTTCCGTCAAACAATGTTCTAATTTATATTTTAATAATTATAAAGAGCAAAGTAAAATCAATAAAAATATTAAATATTATAAATTTCCACAAATCTTGAACTTTTAAAATATGTGATGTCAACGTTTGCATTATCGTATATTCAATGAATGCTTGAATATTATATGAGTTAATTTTATTCCGTAGTCACAGCTTGCTGATAAATAAAATTTACCTATATTTTACACAGTTGAAAACGTTAAGCTTATATGAGATTTAATAGAAATTCATGTGACACTATGTGAACAACGATTGGTGCGTGTGTGCAATAATATTTATAAATATCAATCTTGATTTACTTAATAAACATACAACATGAAATCAAGTCGTAAATAATAAAACAATAATAAATTAGATCTACTGTTTTGTAATTTGAGTAAGATTTTTTTGAATCTATAATAAAGCTCTTTTATTTTAAGGTAATATAACAGTTGATGATTAGTCAATGGATCATAAAAAATAAATGATTTGAAACAAAATAGCAGAATATTTTTCAGTGCAAAATTTTTCTTACTGTGTCTAAAAAAAAGAAGGTGGTACATAAAACTTAATAAAACCAAAATGAAATAGTTATATTTATTATTTAATGCTTTAATAAATATTAAAATAATATTTGTATGCAATTTAAAAAAGTTTCTAAAAAAGTTAAGACAAAAAATTTCTCGTGAGAATCTGACCAATGTGGTCCACTTTTTTCTATGCTTCACCTTTTATTACCTGTTTCAATTCAATTCATATTTTTCAAAGGCGATCTAGGCCTTATTTCTTTAACAAATTGATTTATTTTTCACATAGAAGCGCACATTCACTGTCTTTCAACTACAGTAACACTCCAATAGATGTAAAAAGTTGGTTTCTCGATCTTATTAAAAGTAAGAGGATTAAAATTTATAAAACACTGAAATTGAAAAACTAATAAAGATGGAATTCATGAATCATATGCACTTTCTTCGCTTTACTTGCCCTGTCGGGAGTAAACTCCTGAATTTCAGGAGCTAAACTCCTGAAGAATAGGAGTTAACTCCTGAAATTAGGAGTTTAGCTGCTAAGGGTGATATTCCTTTTGTTTATCATTATTTTTTAATAACAAAGTTGGTTACCTATTACGTCAAATGACGTTGCCTATACTTTTCTTAATTGTGATTTTAAAAAATATATAACTGTCAAATTATGCACTCTTAATCAAAAACCAGTGAGATACGAGTGAGAGACCATTAATAAATCTACATCCCACTGGTGTCCCATTGGTTTTGGGTTGAAAGTTTAGTTGTTAAAGTACAAGGTTTTTAAAAGTAGAAGAATTTTACTGTATAGTGAATGAATACATAAGATACTTAACGAAAAAATATTATACAAATTAAAATATCAGATATTTTTTCCCTGAAATAATATTTGCATGTGATCCAATAAAAGCTGAAAGAGAAAAAATAATTTTAAAATTAAGTGCAGTATTCTTTGAGTTTTATAGTTGTCGATTGTATAAATAAAAATATTATATTAATGAATAGATAAAATTTGGAAATGTTACAATATTCCCCAATTTGAATGAAGACACCATTTTTTATCCCCACCTGTTTATATATTACATGACCATTGGTTATGGGCGTGTTTTACTTAAACATAGATAATACAATTAAAAGCATGCGCAACAAAACTGAGAAATTCATACAAAAATTAATGATCAGATTTTTTTATTTATCTATTCTTTTTGTCAAATAGAACTTGTGCTCGAAATTCATTGAGATGCTTTTAATTTTTTGCTAAAATAAAATAATAATGATTTTTCACTTTTGTTAAATGTTCTTTTAAAATAATCCATTTGAAAATTTTGAGTTTTGAATTTCACTTATATGATTGTTTCATTTTAATTTATCAGCTTTACACGGTCAGTAGAAAAGGTACTCCAAATACACATATTTATATCAAATAACAATATATTGTCGCTAGTTGCACTGTTTGCGCCATGTTTTCTACGACAGTGTATATAGAATTTCACTTGTGCAATTTATAAAATATCTTAATGACTTTAAGTTTGATCTGAAGCAACATTTTCGATATTCGATTTTTTTTTATAAAAATTGAATGAGATATACCTACACCGTTAAATCAAAAGTTCCATCGTCAAAGGCAAGCTAGTTAGGTCAGATAGTTTTGGTTTGGGTTATTCCTAATGTTTGCTCATTTTTTCCTATTTCATAACCTACTTATTTCTATTTTACTTCTGTACCAATCTTTAATTGTTTTAAAATAACTGCAAATGTTTATCAAAAAGGTAATAAGAAACAATAATTAATTTTCAAAGAACATTTTATCCCAAGTAACTTGTCAAATTAATTTTACTTTAATTTTAAAAAATGAATGTTGCTTGGAAAAGTGAATGATAAAATAAATGGCAAATACCATCCTTTTGATAAAGTCTAACTGTGAGCTTGTAATGCCAACCTGATATAATTGAAAATTATAGTAAATGGCACTAAAACACTAATTACGTTGTTGTTTCTTACAAATTCAATGACACTAAAACCGAAAATTTGGAAAGCAAAGGAGATATGTAGACTCATGATCAAGACAAGGTTATGCAACGGTTGAAAGGCTTTAGAATTTGAATCTGTGGTTATCTTTAAATTTTTTTTGCTAACCATTAAATTGTAAATAGTGTTTAAATCAGACAAAAAACTCAAGTTAATAAATTATAAAGTATTCTTTACCTAAGCATGTAGAATATATAAATATCGCGTGTATTTCAATTGTTAATACATGTGTAATATGTATGCCACTAGTTATTTGAAGTAAATTGTTTTCATGCTATTAAAAAAAACCAAGAAAAATAAAAATGAATCAAAATGAAGGTAGTATAGTTTTTGTTTTCGAACAGTACACTATTATTTTTTATTCATAGCTTATAAAAAAACGTTTGAATATTTTAGAACGTTCATTTAATTAGTAATAATGTTCTCTTTTTGTATAAAATCTTCAAGTGTTGAGACGTTATAAAATGTATAAAAAAAATTGGAAAAGTGATATAAGACAATAATATTATCAAAAATTTTGTTTGTACTATGCGATCAAAGCCTGTAGCAAGAAAAGTTGCTCAAGGTAAGAACAATGTTTATTTATAAAAGAGAGCATGAATCCTTAGTTTAGTGATTTAACAATTAACATTGAAGTGCTTCAAAGTACAGTTTGATATGATAAAGTAATCAATCTTTTGGTCTGTGACAATATTTTATATTCATAATACAATTAACGTCTACTTTACAAACCACAAACATTATTCAATTAATTTCTAACAATTAAGCAAACATTATATCATTTCTTATTATTTAACTGTAACCCTAGTATCACATCTTTTATAGATAGGGGAGAAAATTTTGAATCATGTTCTACAACTTTATTACACATACTTTGTTTATTCACTACACATCAACAGTATGTAAATATAAATAAATCGACTGTGCACTTGTTTTAACTTTATAATTTGTGAGTAAAAAGAAGTATGCTGTTTTTTGGAAAATACGTAAAAAAATTGTAAAACTTCAATTAATAATTGTAAAAAAAAAAAAATAAATTAATTAATTAAAAAATAAAAAAAGCAATTACCATTTATATATGATATATTTCAATAATTTAGTTTAATTTTTTATATAATAGAAGAGCAATGATTCCTGAGAAATGTTATAAAATGATTTCAGTTAATTTAGTTGATTTAACTTACGATGATATAGTTCATCACACAAAAAAATCGCTTAAAAGTTTTATTACCTTTACTAAGAAGTGCAATATTTTTTCATAAACATAATATTATTATACACTGAGATTACTGAAATTGCGTTTTCTGTGTAGTATCGGTACCCTAAGGCAACCACATATTTTGTTATTGCAAAATATATCATATCATGTCAGCACAATGTTATAGATCATATGAAAATGTCGCTTAATAATGAAAATATTGTCTCTATTATTCATCCTCCCCCATTTTCACTCAAAGTTCAAATTATTTTATTATTAAATAGGGTTCTTGTTGTACACTTAATTTTCTATGTTGTAATCTATAATGAAATACATTAATATAAAAAAAAACAGATAAATGATGTTCACAACATGCAATCAAGAGAACATCAAAAATAACACCCCTCATAAAAGCAAGACAATACTGTGAACATTAAATATGTTCTAAACTCTTTTTAAATAAAAGAGGAGTTAAAGTGTAAAGTGCAATTTAGTGTTTAACACCATGTAAAAATCAAAAGTGTATCTAAACATTTCATGTAATAGAGGAAAAGTCATATGGTTTGATTATTTTTGATGTTTACGATATAGATTCTATTATCACAATCATTAAAGTTTATAAATGTATATTTTCGTAGAAAAAATAAAAATCATGTTTATGTCATACTTGTGTAAAATAAATTAAGATATCTAATTCATAAAATATTATTAATGAAGTACCCTAGTTTTTGAGATTTGCAAGCTTTTTAATTATATAATATACGCTCCTGGACCGTTAAGCCAGCACGGTTAATCTAAGACCCTAATTAAACTTTGGACATAAGCTTATATTTAATTTGTGAGCTTATGTATCAAAAAAATTAGAGTTCCACAAAAAAAAGAATACAAGATAGCATTTTCCGGGAAAATGAAATCTAATGATTCTGAACAACTTTGCCCAAGATACCGTAAAAGCAAAAAGGGAAAATTTTCCCAAACATCATACAAATTTTCATTCACTTTGATTTTGAGTGTTAGTAATCTTGTTTAACTTCTTCGTATTTTGACATTACATATATTTTACCATTTCCGTTAAAGTTTTTTTTTCAACTGTCATAGGCAAAATAAATTTTTATTTAGAATCAACATAATAACTACGTTACTTCAGAATATCTTCTATTTAATAAAATCAATAATTTTTATTTAAAGTAGTAATTATTTGACTTAACCAAAATATTTTTCAAAAGTAAAAGACGCTTCTCAGATTAAATATTTAAAATAAAAGTACTTATCTTAACAGTGGAATTTACTCCTCACTATCTATGATTAAAAGCATTTTCTTAAAGACAATCGATCTTCTGCAAAATATATTAATCATTGTCATTTTAGAAAAAATCACTTCTTACTCACGTTTTGTAGTACTCTTGTAATATAAAAGCCCTTTATTCCAAATAATCGTTGATTATAAAGTTTACTAATAGAAAAAATATAAAGTTAGTAGTTTTTTCTGTTATCAATAAATTTTAAACCAAAATTATTTATCACGAGTTAAAAACTTGAATAAAAATAATTTATCTTGTAAATAATAAATAATTTAAAATAATATCGTTCAGGTCATCAATGTGTACCGTGAATAAAAAAAAAATTATTTAGTTAAATATTGAGCAGTTTTTCAATTTGATAACTCGTGCCAAAATTTTTAAAAACCTGAAAATAAATTTCTTAAATTAACTGTAACTTTATTTACGGAAATCTAGCACTAGCACTAACGAATACTTTACTGTATCTTAAATTAAACCAATAGTTTGGAATTTGACTGACAAACATTAAAGTTCGAACTTTCACGTGTGACAGCATAATTTCCTGTATACAAAATTAAAATCATATATTTGATTAGATAGTTTTCAAAACAAAGTAAAGGTATATTAAACTTTTTGAATTATAACCAGGCAGTAAAATGTTGTTTTTGCTAGATATTAAATAAAGTATATGCTAGAACTAATTTTGCATTCTAATGTCTTTCTTTTTAAATGATAGTTGTTTTTTTTTTTATTTTGAATTGTAATAACCTTTGTCTTCTAAACCAGAAATAAAAAATAATTATTAACTTGGGATCAGCATTACGTATTGTTGTTGCTGGAGATCTTTAATTCCATATGCCTTTATTATGTGCTTCTTTTTTTGTATGATTCAACTGTTAAATAAGTTTTTTGAAAATTCATTTCCATGTCTCTTTAGCCGTTTGGCCTTTCGAATGTATTTAAAATTGTAATGATCTTTCTATTTATGTGATATTCTGGACTTCTTAATATATGCACATACCAATGCATTTGTCTTTCTTTCATTTATATTTTGACCAAAAATGTTATCCCGCCTATCCAACGAAGTATTTGGGTCTCAGTAACACTCATTATGTAGACGTCTGGGTTTTCAGTTTGGTCCAAGAGTCACTTTCATTAAACAGAATTGGTTTAATTGGCTTGTAGTATATTTGACATTTTATTTTTTTGATTTACATTTTATAGTCACATAAAGAACTATTCAGTTATCTCCGTTTCATTAAGTCTTTTTGGGTTCTTTGCTATTATATTTGCCACGAGTTCTTATAATACAACTAGATATTAGTTTCTTATATATATTGTGCTTACTAATATTTTTTGCGCTTACAACAGATTTGTGTTGTTATGAAGTAGAGTTATAAAGCATATTTTATCTACCAACTTATTTTAATAAAAGTGTATCACATATTTTAATTACAAAAATTTCAATAAAGATGATGTAATTACTTATTTAAAATTATTGCCATTCGTCGAGAATATATATTTTAAAATTTACTCACTACCATTCAATGCATCTGTTACGAAATAAAATTTATATAATGAAGGTTTGTATATTTGAGTAAAAATATCACCAGGAACGGAAATAATAATAATCAGTAAATGGGCTCAAAGTGAATATTTTAAAAAACAATTAAAATTATAAAACCTCTACCTAGAACGTCTATTTATCATACTTATACAGTTTCGGACCAATTTTTCGTTGCCACCTTGCTAAATTATCCCCTTAATGAAGAAGATTGTTTAGTTGCTTGGAAGTTTGAAATTAAAAAGGTTTAAATTTTAAAAAAATAACATTATACATTTCTCTTTCAAAATATAAAAAAATATTTGGGAATTTCAATTGATTTTTAATTAGTAAATTAATGAAATAATCAATAGAAAAGTCATGAAGATTCATTTATTTATTTTTTATCATAACTTTAAAATAAAAAAAAATAAAATGGAGCAATAAAAGTGTAAGAAATTGCCCAGTTCTGCTTACTGTATAATACTTACAAGCTGCTAAGTAGAGAAAACAAAACCAAATATTTTTTTATAAGTTTTATATAATTTTTAAAAATTTATTGAAAAATTATTTGACACTTTAGAAATGAATATCACAAAGCTGTTTAGTTTTTCATTTTCACGTTAAAACTTATATATTTGTCCATCAATATTCATTTATTTTATATTTGAAAAGCTTCAAGGGGCTCAGTTCAAGCCTGTCCTCGTAGCTCCGTCTCTGGTAATCATAGTATGTTGTTTTTATTTTCGTGAGAAGCACCCTAATAATTAAAATTCCTCTAAATTACTAAATATTTTTTTTTAACAATTATATAAAACAATGTTTCGTTTGTTTATTAAATTTGTATTTCATTTAATTTTAAGAATAAATCTATTGACATAAATTTAAAAACATTATCAAATATTTAATTACAAAAATATGAATCATCATCTGTTTTATTTTATTAGTCTTGAACTTAATTGAATTTTGTCATCTAGATACTGAATGACTTATTTATAATATTTTATTATATATGATATTATAAAAGTAGAATGATAATGTTATTTATCTACTTAAAACAATGTAACTGTTGATTTTACTATGTTTTTGAGAACACGATCTTATTCCTTGAGAAATTTTCTTAACACCACTTAGTCAAAAAATTTTATTGTATCTCTTATAATTATCGATGTAAAATATTTTGTAATTATTATTTATTATTGTTCTAAATTTGATTTAATCTTGATTTTATATAGTAATGAAAAAAAAATAACTGTATAACTGAAAAATTTTGAAAAAATGAGAAATTCTAACCAAAGTGCATTTCGATGGGACTCGTATCATTGAGTAAAAATAAGTTTTATTTTATATTATAAATAAATAACACAGTTTAACAAAAAAAATAATTTCAACTTCCATGAAATTTTCATGATTTTGTAGAAAAAAAGCGGTGCTCAATATTTTCAAACGGTAAATTTGGAATAAATCAGGATTGAAAAATCTTTTTGACGTGTTTGGGGGTTTTCCAAACCCCTCACATCGATTTTATTTTATTAAGCTGTATAATTGTTAATATATATGACCTCGTTTATCCAACAAAAAAAATGGATCCGGTGGACCATTCCGGAGTAATGGATGTATATAATTGTCAGACTTAACGGTGGACAAACCGTGTTTAATAGTGCATGTTTTCTTTCAAAATGCACTAAAAAAATATTGAAAAAAAGTAAGTAATCAGCTGCCACTGCAGATCCATAGTTTTGAGCGCTTGTTCAATTTCATAATATTTTCATCTATTTTATATTATAATATTTAATGAATATTTTTTATTTTGATTGAAACTTTTTTTTTAACGCTTTTCTTTTCTTATATTTCAAATCAATTCTAATTTTGACAGCTCTAATCTGAATAAAAATTAAATTATTACATTTTTAAAATAATTCAATTTTAATCTAAATGAAAAATTTAAATAAAAATATTTAAAGGTGTTCTGCAATTTGTAAGTAAATTTTCACTTCATACGTTTTTAATAAAGAAAAATAAATCGGGTGCATCACTTTTTTGGCACAACGTTCTATAGCCATTGTAAGAAGTAAAACCATAGTTTTGACGCTGTTGCTCAAAACAAAAATTAACACTAAACGTTTCGGCAGGGGTCATTTGACCCTTTTTCAATTTTGAATGTGGAAAACTAATTTTAATATCACTAAGAATGGAAAAAGCTAGTAATGTAAATTCATAACTTTCTCTCAACTGTATTTTTATGATAAAACTTTTTCCTTCTAACGAACAAAATATGAGAAAACACCAACACCTACTAATCGTACCATTCAGGGTCATTTGACCCTTGAGCTCGTTTTGATGCATTTTACTTGTTCAGTTTAGCAAATGATATTCTGATATTTGCTAATGAATTACTAACGTATCATAAATTAAATGATCATGTGTCATTTTCATCAAATATAACTGGTTTTAGAAAATTTAAGAAATGTTCAAAATTGATGAAAAATACTCGGTTAAAAAAAAAGTAGTAAACAAATGATATAAAAAAATTTATTATAATATAAAATTTATAAAAACTTTAGACTATATATGGCTCAATTTAGATTCATTTTATTATAATTTGACATTTTAAATATAAACCAAGCAAATTTAACAATTTTCCGCTCTAAAATACATAAGGGGTCAAATGACCTATTTTGGTACAATTAGTAGTTTTCGACTAACGAAACGTTTAAACGGCTAATTAATGAACACCTTGCTTAAAATATGAAATATAGGTAAGAAAATTGTAATTACTTGTAGTTTTTCGGGTTTGTTTTCATTGTCAAAATTTATTCTGATATGCTATTTCAGTGATTTAATTTTATTACTTGGAGATCCTCACCCAAAAACGAACTAAATTTTGTTCTATTTTTTTATTTTGATTCCAATATTATTGACTTTATGACTTTGTCAGGAGCTTTAAAAAAAGATAATTTAGCAAAAGAAAAAACTTAAGTATGGCTTTTGTGACATGTCACCCAGGTCATATTTTTAAATTTGTCTTTATTATATTTCATTTATCAATGTAATTTTACATTATTAGTTCCTTTTGTAAAAAAAAATGCACTATTACAGACGGTTGGTCCGCCATCAATCTGACACTCTAACCTCTGTCACTCGGACACTCCGACCCACATTTAGCTCCATAACACCGGGACGGTCCATCGGAGAGAGGTCGAGTTCTTGAGTAGGATAGAGAAGCTCATGAGGATTATTTATAAATCATTAGTTTTGAGATTGAGCTCAAGGTTAGGCTCAAGAGCCTCCAGAGCCTGAAAAACCGTTAAAAAATGTTTGAAAATTTTAAAATATTCATACTCAAATACTCATTAGCTCGGAAGTTAGGCTCAGGGATTGAACTCAATGATTGGACTCAGGGAACAGGCTCCAGAGCCTAAAAACAGTCAAAAGTTCAAAATGTCAGATATTTTCAAATTTTTATTCAAAAAATTTCAAAATGGTGGATTGTCTTCAAAAAATAATGTTCTAAAATACTTTTAGGGGTACAGAAGAGTACATATTTTCCAAAACTTTTTATAAAAAGAATCTATGCTTCATAAACGGTTCCTTTTGCGCTTGCTTTATTTAGATATATAATTGCCTCGTTAAAGTGAGTCTTCAAGACCTAATATTGATTGAATCATATTTCTTCACACAATATTTTTTTATTCTGGGTGACATGTTACCCTAGGAACTCGTACGTAATTTTTTCTCAGTGACCTCCAAAAATTAAACCAAAATAAAATAGTTTAATTTAAACTTGTCGGATTGATTGAAATTTGACAATGCTTTTGTTTGTCTGTATAAACAACAATGTTATTTAATTTGAATTATTTAATATATTTCATCTATATTGTGAGAACGATGAATATTTATGAGATAAACGTAAACGCCTTTAACTTCTTAAAAGTTTCATCTTTCAGTTTCACACCTAAAGTTAAAGCGGCTAAATTAGTTGATATTGAATATTACTTTACATTAAAATCAAATCGTTTTTTTATTTTCGAAATTATTTTTAAATCATATATATTAAAAGAATTATGCAAGTCCTCGATTTTGACATTTTGTTGGGAATTTTTTAATGCAGATCGTTTTGTCTATCAGAAAAAATGTCTCATACAAAATTTCAATCCATTCGTAGAGGAATTCGAGCGGCGATAACTTTTGTTTCTATTATATTTTAAAGCGTCGCCTTATTTCGATTCTTTATTTGTCAATTCGCTAAAGCAATGCCTTATTTAAGTTTAAACTATTTTATTCTTAAAAATCGTGACAATTTTAGAACATTTGTGAAGCGAGTGATGCTTTTATATAACGTAAGAACTGTTTTAGTCTTGCCGGGTCTGCCGTTCGTCTGTTGGGTCTGCCGTTCGTCCGCTGAGTCTGCCGTTAGTTTGCAGGGTCTGCCGTTCGTCTGTCGGGTATGCCGTTCGTCTGCCGGGTATGCCGTTCGTCTGCCGGGTATGCCGTTAGTCTGTTGGGTCTGCCGGGTATGCCGTTTGTCTGCTGGGTCTGCCGTTAGTCTGCTGGGTCTGCCGTTCGTCCGCTGAGTCTGCCGTTAGTTTGCAGGGTCTGCCGTTCGTCTGTCGAGTACGCCGTTCGTCTGCCGGGTATGCCGTTCGTCTGCTGGGTTTGCCGTTAGTCTGCTGGGTTTGCCGTTAGTCTGTTGGGTCTGCCGTTTGTCTGCTGGGTCTGCCGTTTGTCTGCTGGGTCTGCCGTTCGTCCGCTGAGTCTGCCGTTCGTCTGTCGGGTCTGCCGTTAGTCTGCCGTTTGCCTGCTGAGTCTGCCGAGTTTGTACTTCAGTGTGGGTGTGTGAGTGGGCTTCCGAGTCTGGTTTTACAATTATATAAATGAAAAGTAATGTTTAATCTTGATTTTTTTTGTACGATTTTCTTTAAATAGGCGTTTTCATCATTCAGTTTAAATAGCTGAAATAGATTAAATTAAATTTGACAGTTGTTTTGTATCTACAGACATATGTATAAATTTTTTAATTTCATTCAATCCGATAAATTCAATTTAAACTATTTTTTTCCGGTTTAAAATTAAATCGCTGAAATAGAATGTCAGATTAAATTTTGACAATGTAAACAAATCCTTAAGAATACAAGTGTTTTCAATTTTTGCAGCTCTTATTCAATGAAAAATTAGTGAAAAATGTAAATAAATATTTAATATTATTGCGAAAACCAGCCAATACTTCAAAACCGGTGGAAAAATAGTGAAATAACTTGTTATTTAAAATGAAGTATTAAAATTCTATTTAATTCAATCTGTTTTGTTAAGCAGGGTGTTCATTGATTGCCCATTTAAATGCTTTTAATTCTAACTATCTAAACTGAATAATTTTAATAATGAGAACCCTAAATATGTTTCATTTAAGCAATCTTGCTAGTTAGAATTTTGTTAAAAAAATTCAAATGTTTTCATACCACTCATGTGTTCAAACTAAATACCTATTATTGTCTATTATAACATTATTTTAATCAGCTTAACAATACTTTTTGATTTTAGTTTGATTATTCTGCTTAAAGAGAACTTACGCATAAGCATAAGCGTAAAATTTATGTAACGAGGCAAAAATGATTTTTTCTAGTAGCTTAAATTCCAAAATATACTAAAATCTAATAGAGACTATCTATTTTAAAATATTTGCACTTATCAGAATAATAAATGTGCTACTTAATAACAGTAATTGATAAGTTTTATTGAGAATGTGATATTAGATAATATACAAAATTTTTATATAAACAAAAAAGATAACGATGAATTACGATGGAATCAGCATAAGATAACATATTAATAGCACTTTGGATTAATTTGATTTCATCAAATAGTCGATTATAAATATTTTTTCGGTCACATAGTGTCGAAAACAAAATTTATTATAAAAATTTAAACATTGCTTAGAAGTGAAACTAAAATTTTAATAGTATTACATTCAATCGTTGAATTTTAGTGTCATTATCTATTTAAGTGTAACTTTAAAATAAAAAAAGAAAATATATTTGCACAATTGAACTGAAGAGTGAAAGTACCTTAATTTTTTAAATAAAAGTATTTATGATGTTATGACACTGTCAAGTTAAGTTTAATATTTTTTTTTTCAGAGTGCTTCTTAGAAGTTAATTTTATCGATTTTAAGAAAGATCAAGTTACTTTTTTATGTTTTTAGAATCATATTTCTGTTTTTTATACAAAGTAAATAAACCATGTCGCTTAGGATTTCGCAACTTTAAACATTATATCACGATTTTCTTCCAATGTCTTCTTGAAGTTTGGCAAATATTTTTATAAGTTTGTTTGTTTTTTTTTGACGTGGCGTGGATTACACATTTATATAATATTGAGAGAATCGTCGAATAATATAGAATTGGATTTTGTGATAATTGTGCTTCATCTTTTTGTTTTTCTTTTAAATCAATTTTAAATTAAAGCTCGCATAAAAAAAAAAATTATATAATAAAGTAAAAATGAATTTACTAAGTTCTACGTATTAATAACGTTCACTTTAAAATATGTCATTCTTTTTTTTACAAAAATGATAATTTGTAATAAAAGTTCATAAAAAAGTGAGGAATTAGCTGCCGCAACAAATCTGTACTTTTGGCCGTACGCACAAGTTTTCATCTATTGGATTATAATTTAATTTTTTGATTCGAAATATATTTTTATTTTTACACATCAATCTCGATGAAAGGAATGTACCTGTATTACGAAAAAAATTAAAACTGAAATCATTAAAAGGAGTTTTTGATGTTTAAAATAAATTATCACCACAAACAATTTAAATCAAAGAAATAATTCGTGACACCACTCTCTTTTTTAACATGCTGTAATTTCGTTCAAATTGTTTATTTAGAGAAAAGAAATCAAATTATTATTACAAGTTCAAATTATTTAAAATTACATAATATTTTAAGTGTTTAGTACATTTCGTTAGAAAAATGCACTATTACAGACAATTTATCCGCCGTCAATCCGACCCTCTATAACATACATTATTTCGAAATGGTCTATCGGAGCGAGGTCGAATTGGATAGACTAGCTTATAAGGATGAAAATAAAATGTTTGGTTTTGATATTAAGGATTTAGATTCCGGAGCATTCTTAGCCTTAAAATAAAATTTTAAGTGAAAACAAGAAATTTTAAACGTTGTAATTTGATAAGTGACTAGTCGGCCAGTCTTAGACTAGCAAATTGATAAGAATAGGTAATTGATAAGTCAGTGAATCGAGTCACATATAAGTGCATATTTCTAAACCGTTCAGAGGTTAGAAATTCTCATTTTTATTCATTTAAGAAGGAAAAAGTGTCGAAATATTCTATAGTAAGATACATAAACATTAATTATTATTATGTTTGTTTATAAAAAAAAACAAACATTATAGAATCCACTTTTTTAAAAAATCTGGTGTCGTACAGTTAGCTGTTGCTATATGACACTAAAATATTTAATAGTATATACAGCCAACTTCTATTAATGGTACATTCGTTAATAAGTGACAATTTGCTTTGTGTGACATTTTTTTACGTTTCCTTGATTTTTCACATAAAATACTACTCCTTTTAAGGCTTCTCACGATTTATTCTACCAAAAAAATATAAGTCGTGGCACAGCTCATTCCAGAATCGATTTTTACTCTTACAGTTCTATTGTATCACTCTTGTGTAGTAAAAAAAAATAAAAAAAATTTTTTTTGCCCACACGTTGAGCCTTTAGAGCTTCAAATGTAAGTGATGTCGCAAAAAGTCCCAAAACACATTTTATCCCGGGAGAGCCGTATTTTAAATGGAAAATTGATGAAAGTTTGACTGAATATGTAGTTTTGAAAATTCTTTAAGATAAGCCCAAGTTTTTTAAAATCGTACCGGTAATTGGGGTGAAATTAGGTTTTTTTTGAATAAAACTGTCGATTTTGAAGCCCAAATAAAACAATATGACCGGAGCGCTTTTAAAAAAGTAATGATGCAGTTTTTTAGCTTAAAGTGTGTTCTTTCTTAAAATACAAGTGTCGGTTTGGACCTGTCATGATTTCAGGCTTTTTTGAGCAATATTTTGATAGACAGTACGCATTTCTTCAAATTCTCGAAATTTTTGTATGAAAACAGTCAAAACGTTGTATGGCAATATTATACAAGAGGTTTGTGGCTACAATTTGGCATATTTTTTTTTAAATTTAGAATTAAAATGACATTCACAAACAAAATCCAAACTTTTTAAAATTTTCATTTATATCATAAATTATTGAATAATAAAATATATAAAAAAATTCTCTTTTTTTTTGTTAATTACCGAAGAAGAAAATTAAAAAAAAAATGTTAAATTGCTTTGCTAGTGGGATTTATCACATATTTTACAAAAAATATCTCTAAATGCGATCTGGCACATTGTGATAATTTTTTATTTTCTGATATTACTTTTTATATGAAAATTTAAAAACAGAAGAAGCTATTTTGGCAAAAAACGCGACTGGACGCGATTAATCACTTTTGCTGCGGAAATAAAATTATCAATTTTTCTTGAATTAAGTTGTCAAATAATTTTAATTAAATCTTTTAGATTGAGTATTAGCTCGGGTTTTATATTGTATTTTGAGTTTTATATGGTTTTTGGTTTTATAACGTGTTTTAGATTTTATTTAGTTTTAAGATCAGGCGATTTTTTCATAATTAATTTCTTTTTTTTTTTAATGGTTGACGAAATAATTCAAAAAAGTGTGCTAAAAATAAGCAATTATTACCAATTTTCTAAGCCTGAATTATCAATTTCACGACTTGTGGTCATATCCAGACCATTTCAAGGTAGTCATTTATCAATTTTAACCTATAAATTTCCTTTTTTACTTAAAAATTTCTTATAATGGTATTGTTCTTTCGTTATTAAAAATTACGAACGTCGAAAACTCATATGATCTAACACCCGCGGATGACAGTTTGGTGGAAATAAAAATAAAAATTGTGTTATATAATTGGAATTAATTAACTCCTTCCGGATCATAAGGGAAATAATCAATGTAGAAGCCTATTTTAGTTGGAAATGACTTATTTTGATGTTTTATTAACATTTTAAGCAAAAAATTGACAAAATTTTTTTTTTTCCTTTTTTTCGATTTTTTGCAAAATTTGAAGAATATTTTTAAATAAAGAGTGGCCTATTTTGTGTATTTCTATCTGTTTTAACCTATTACAACCAGAAATTCATATTTTTGTATAAAAATATTAAAATTTTTAAAGTTTTATGAAAATTCTGTTGGGGTCCTATAGTACCCCATGTTAACTAAAAGGAGTTAACTAAAATTTATAAAAATAAATATTTACATTTTTTTTTGTTTTTTGGCCTTTAATTGTTTATAAAGATTGTTTTGTATAGGGATAAGCTTAACCCTTAAAATAAAAAATGTCTATTATTCAAGACAATGTTATTCATAAGCAAGCCAGTTTGAACACTATCTATCATTTCTTGACTGATATTTTAAATTTAAAATAAAAAAATTTAAAATTGTATTTAGTTTTGTCGAATTTTTCGAATTGAAATATATGCGATCATTTTTTTTTAAATTTATATACATTTTTTTATTAATAATGATTTTGGTATACTTTATTCTATATTATCAATAATAATTTATCATTTCTGAAAAAAAAATTATTCATAGATATTTTTTTGGATTAAAATATTAATATTTAAGTACCATCCTCATCGGCTATTTTAAATTCTCGCGGTATATCAATTTGTTTACATTTTCATCAAATGTCATTTTGCAGTATTGTTTCAAAGCACAATATTTTGACCGTTTTTAGGTTCTGGAACCCAAAACCTTATCTTAATTTTGAATCTTCATCCTTATAAACTCCTTTATCCAACGAACAAAATATCGATTTGACTCCGATTAACCATTCTGGAGTCATGGATGTTACAGAGTATCGGAGTAATGAAGTGACGGCGGACAATCTGTCTGTTATAGTGCATTTTTTCTTATGAAATGTACTAAAAATAAAATATACTAATTTTTTTTTTATCATTATATGAAATTTTAAGTTTATCTCAAAAGTTTCCGTTAGATTTGTTAAAAACAAAATATAAAAATATGCAGATGTCGAATTTTTAATACATAAGAACACTTGTATAATGATTATTTTATGAATATAATCTAAAACAAGAACTGTGATAAGACAATCGAATTTTTTCTGCATCTGGTTTGAAGAGTATGGTATAAAATATGTACTTCCCTTTAAAAATCATTTCAAGACTTCTCCAAACAATGAGAAATATTTCAAAGAGACTTTATGAAGAAGGGTAACATTATTTTAAATAGTTTTATTGTTAATTCAAAATAATTTTAGTTAATATAATTTATATATATTATAATGCATTGTAGAATTTTATAAATTCTTTCTAAGTCACGTTTGAATAATTATGTTAAGGAATATAGTTTTGTTTTGTCTTAATAAATATTTTCGCTAAGAAAAAAATTTGCATCAACTTTTAAATTTTCAAATGATGATCGAAATATATATTGACTTGTTTTCAACACAGTAATTTTAAGTCAATTTTAACCCGTTTTCAATGATTATTAAAACCATGAGAATTTACCATGATTTGATGATGTTTAATAGTATATAAAATATTAAAACTTAAGGTTTAAGCTAGAAAATTTTAAAACATATTAAAATAATAACGATATGAATTAAATTGGATGATATAAAAATATTGATATTTTCATACAAATTTAAAAAAAGTATTTAAACCATTTTTTGTGTTACTGATAGACGTAATGGTCAGTTTCTGTAAAAGAGTCACATGACCTTTTCCATGCTTAACAGTGTATATTAACAGTTTTCATTCTCAAATATCAAGCAAACATTAATAAAAACAAACCATTCAGTCCTTCCAGAAGGCCAAGCAAATTTGACTTAAATTCGTTTAAAATCATACTTTGGACAATTGAACAGAATCGGAAATTGTCTAAAATGGTTCTTAAGAATGTTTTTTATGAAATTAACATAAAAATTTACAAGAACAAAATAATTTTATATTTCAAAATTGAAGTTTTTTATAAAAAGTCGCAAAGTATGCCACCTTATCTGGGTTAATAAGATAAATGATACAAAACATGAAGACTTAACATTATTTTCAATTATCATTTATCCGATTGAAATTCAATTCTAAGAAATTGTTAAGAAAAATTATCTAAAATTTAGAAAAATCAAAATAAAGAATTCGGATTATTTTCTCAACTGATTGCAATATAATAAGGGAGATAAAAAAATCTTTAATGAAGTGAAAACGATGAGAAGCATGTGCGTGACAAATTGATTTTGTGTTAAATCATTTCATTTTTCATTAATCCAAAAATCTTAGATGTGCACACTTTTTGATTGAATATGAAAGAAAAAGGAATATATCTTGTACAATCTTACCAAATCACGTTTATCCCATTATGACTGAATCATATCAGTTAGTTAATCTGTAACATGAAATTTTCATCAATTTTTGATCGGTGTTCAATGGGTTGATTCAATTCTTGTCAATAATATATTTCTTTTACAAGATGTATTAAAGTTGTAGAATTAATATATAAATAGAAATCTATAAAAATACTCTATACCAATATTAACGGGTGATTTCAATTAATTTTTTCAAAAAAGGGGTAAATTATCAGAAAAAAGGAAGAATTATTAAGTAAATATAATTTATCTTGAGGTAATAAAACTATATAGAAATTTTGAACAAAAGAAATATTTTTATTAAAAAAACTGACATCATGGGAAAACTTGAAAAATTAATTTCTTTAATTCAAATAAACAGTTGTTAATCTAGTATTTCATTGGATTGAATAATTTGACTTTTTAGTGCATTTCGTAAGAAAAAATGCACTATTCAAGACGGTTTGTCCGCCGTCACTCCGTCACTCCGACACTCCGTCACTCCGTAAGTCTGTAGGTCTGACCACTGATCGCTATCCATAACTCCGGAATGGTCCATTGGAGCGAGGTCAGGTTTTTTTTATTAGACAGAGGAGGTCTTAAGGATGATTTTAAACTCATTAGTTTTGAGATTGGGCTCCTGAGCCTCCGAAGCCTGAAAAACCGTTAAAAACGGTTAAAATTTTAAAAATATTTATAATTTGTTTTGTTGGGTGAAGAAGCTTACTAAAATTAATTTTAACTTAATGGCTCTGAAATTAGGCTCAGGAATTGGGCTCAGAAGTTATGATCAAGAATTAGGCTCCAGAGCCTGAAAATGGTCAAAAGCCCAAAATGTCCGATTTTTTCAAATATTTTTTTTTAATTTTCAAAATGGCGAAAGTTTTTCTAAATGGCGGATAGTTTTCAAAATGGCCGTTATATTCAAAATGGCCGTTATTTTCAAAATGACCGTTATTTTCAAAATGGCGGTATAATTATTAAAATTAAAACTTAATTATACTCAATGAAACGAGTCCCATCGAAATGCACTTTTCTAAACCGCCCAGTGTTTAGAATTTTCCATTTTTATTAGATAATTTCCTTTATATTAAGTTTTATAGTATTTAGTAAACTGTTCAATTTGTAAGCTTTGTTTATAAGAGAATTTTTTAAAAATTACGCTTCCCTGTTAAACAAATTATTTTTACTTAGAAGGTTGGGCAAATTGGTGTGTCAAATTGTTTCCTTAATAAAGGAATATCGATTTCTTTGTTTCAATTATTATTGAATCAAAAATAATATTATAAGTTATAATTTATTTACAAAATTTTG
Organism: Culicoides sonorensis; assembly: GCA_900002565.1. Classification (NCBI taxonomy): domain Eukaryota; kingdom Metazoa; phylum Arthropoda; class Insecta; order Diptera; family Ceratopogonidae; genus Culicoides; species Culicoides sonorensis. The sequence continues at coordinate 157,106 of LN483588.1, forward strand.
GAAGACAAAATTGAACATTTTATTCATTCAATACAAATTTCAAACACTATTGTACAATGAAATATACCTTTGATTGTAGAATATAACAGGGGTGAAAATATTGAAATGTTTATGACAGTTAATATGAAGCATGTAATAAACAATTTTGTTTCTTTAACCATGATAAAACAAACAACGGGAGCATAATCTTGAATATTAATGTGTTTTAACATTGACTTTTGAAAAATCATTTTAAAATTGCATATTTTCCTAAAACTCATAATTTAATATAAAATAACAAGACGAAAAACATATATTTTTACAAGGGTATGAAAATGCCTCCTACTGTGAAAAGTAATTATCATGCTCTTCTTCAAAAATAAAATACTTTCCAATATTATACAAAACATTCTTAACACCATAGATAATAAGGTTACATTTTTTTTATAATAAGTTACTGGATACTGAATAAGACATGAATCAAAAGCACAGATTGAATGAAATATTGTAACAGCTGAAAATAAAAATATAGGCAATAAAATAGAGGATAGATATTGTAGAATAATTGAGCCCATAAAAAGCCTATCGCAAAAGTGGATAAGGTGGACAAACACGCACATAACATCATACTATCGGAAATAAAAAAAATTGACAGAACGCAATTACATTCTTCAAATAGTTTGACCGTAAAAAGTATTAACATTAAACGTTTTGAAAAGTTGAATTTACTTATTGCCTCAAAAATATTATCTTATTAAAAATTTTAAATTTAATAGGTAAAAATGTTTTGCCCCTTAAATAATAAATAAAAAAATAAACTGTTATAAAAAAACAAATGCAATTTTCTAATTGATACGTATGAACAATTCTATAAGTGAAAATTGTGGTTATAGTCACGTGACTTTCCTAAATTGATCATCCATGCGTATATCATTTTTATATTAGTAAAATTACTTAGATATAGAAAGTTTTACGTATAAATAAAACTTAGTTTTGTAAATGAATGTGTGAAAAATATTCGATAATATAACTGCGCAGTGGTAAGAATGACGCCAAAATCAGTGAGAACAAGCGAGAATTAATACTTATATAAAAATATATTTCATTATCATTATGATTTCCATCATTTTATTAAGCGCGTAATTAAAATAAAAACTTCTTTATTAATAAAAATTAAACTTAAAATCAGATGTTTTATTTTAGAATTATACTGCTTAACAAAAAGAATTTATGGTCAATTTAGTCAAATAAACAGATCAAAATGGCCTTGTGATTGTTTACGTCACTGAGTAGCATTTTTCATGAAAAACTACAATTTTGATGATAAGAAAACGCAAACTTTGTCTTGAAAAATTTATAATTTTTAACATAATTTATTTTGATTCAAAAATATTTATTCCTGCTACTTGTACTTGTAAGTCAATAAATTATTTATTTTAAAGACGGTTAAAATAATTATATAAACAACACACGGATATGTTGAAACGATATGAAACAATATAATTATTTTTTTAACAAATTTTGTTTATAAATAACAAAAGTTCGTTTTTTTTTTTTGAATGAATCAAATAAAAGAATACTTTTCATTCACATATCTTGTCTGATTTTAAATGAGGACAATTTAAATGACACGGCGCGCGTTCTCGTGTTTCCGGTAAAATATGCAATTTAACAATACATTTTTTTTGAGTTCTATTATTATTTCAATAATTTAAATGCACACTCTTTAGCAAAAAAATCCATTTAACAGACTTCCGTTCACCTTTTTAAAAAGTCGTATTACACGCCCTCTCTCTTCTTCATACAATCTTCAATAGTTTATTTTTTTATTCTTAACTGTAAATTACAATTTAAAACCAATTGCAGATATTAAAGTTAGATATTATTGTATTATTAAATAATAAGAAAATGCAAGGGGAAGACTTTTTAATAATATGTGCAAATAACAATATATTCCCAGAAGTAGTCTTATTTCATCATATTTTTGTCTATTGTTATTTATAAGTAACTTCCTCAAATGAGTCAAAGGGCATAATAAATACCTTGAAGTATTTTTGAAGAAATATAAATGAAAATAACATTAGATAGACCACCGAGAGTCAGTTTGAAAGTTAACAAGACATATTTTTATTATTGTACAATTTTCTTTGTTTTTATACAAATAAAACGAATCGCATTGAATTTCTTTAAAATACATGTAAGCCCTGTTTAAGCAAACATTCAGTTTTGAATAAACTTTTAACTCCTTCCGGAACATGGGGTACCATAGAACCCCAATCGAATTTTCATAAAAATTTAAAAATTTTAATTTTTTGAAATAAAAATATAAATTTTTGGTTGAAATAAGTTAAAATAGATAAAAATCACACATTAGACCAATTTTTAGTTAAAAATATTCATCAAATTTTGAAAAAAATCGAAAAATAGGCAAAAATATTTTTGTCAATTTTTTGCTTAAAACGCCGATAAACCATTTCCAACCAAAACTATGCTTCTACATTGGTTATTTCTCTTATGATCCGGAAAGAGTTAATTTTAGTTCATTTACAACTATAGTCATCTATCTATTGCACAGTCACTCTTTATCTCAAAAATTGTCTATTGGATTACATTTCAAATCATTTACTCCTTAAAATCAATTAATTTTTATATCATATACTTTTTTAACCTAACTCAGATCCATCGAAATGCAGTTTTCTAAAGCTATTGAACTAGGTCTCTTTTTTGATTATTATTTCGATGGTTGGTATATATAAGTTTTATTCGATTACTTATAACAATATTCAAAGCAGGACAAGATTTTTCAAAGAAAACTTTTTTTGTTGCCACATCCAAAATATCTAAAATAAATATTTTATTGTATATGTAATAACAAAAAATGTTATTTTACTGTAACAATGGTTTTCTCTTCTTATATTTTCGGCTTCACTGTTGTCATTCACTTTATAATGGTGTAAAGTGGTCAAATTTGACATAAACCTGCTGTGTTGATTTACTGAATTAAGTTAAATGTCAAAGTAAAATAATATTATAAAATGCTTTGATGTCATATTTAATATAGAGATAATTAGTTCTTATGCATCATCAGCCTAACATGCAGAAATAAAAATTAAACAATATTTGGTATTTTCAATGAGTTTTTCAATTTAAAATCTTATTTTCGCATGATAAAAAAAATATTTGTGTTTTGAACATTATTTCTTTATATATTTTTTTTTAAATATATTATTAATAAAAATTGATTTCATTAAAATTATTTAACTTGACTTAGGCTGAGGAAAGTCTTTTATACTTTTCCGGTTATTCCCCACTAATAATTTGCCGAAATTATTAAGGGGAGTATAGTTTTTAAGTATATTTTCCATAAAAAAGTGTTATTTCTTCTCTAACTTTTCAAATTCTACTAAAATCTAAATCATCCAAGTCAGACATGCTCTTATGTTAAAAAAATCTGAATTCTCTCCTTCCCCAGAACAGTTACAGCTGCTTTTATTTTGATTTACTTTTTTTTATTTTCTACTAGATAATACTCTCAACTTATGAAATGCGTATAGCTTTATAGAATTATGTACAAAAATTTCGCTATAAACATTTTAACTAGAAATTTTAGTTTTTTTGAAAAAAATTTCAAAATATCACGAATTCCTTTATATTTCGTTTAATTTATACGAAAATAATGAAAAAAAAAACAAATACTGTAAAGTAAAAAATTCTAATATACGATTTACGTACAGCGCCTATGATGTTCTGTGCATACGTCGTGTATTAGAATTATTTACTTTACAGTAATCATTATATTTAAGAAAAATTTACCATACAGCGAAATATATTCATTAAATATTTTTTTGCCTTATAAAACACTGAGAAAGAAAAAACTCTAAGAATATTTTAATACATTAAAAAATAAGAACTTTAGGTTATGCAAGAATAAAAAATGATCGCTTTAGGATATTTTAAAAAAAAATTTTTTTCAGTAAAAATATACTCCCGAGTGTATATATACTTTCCCCCCCACCAAGATTTTTGAGACAAAATTAACCGGAAAAGTAGAAACGACTTTGCTAGGCCTTACCATCATGTCATAAATCATCAATAAGTAAGTTGAATTTCATTCTTATTACTAAACAAATAAAAATATTTGACTAAAAAAAGAGTATTCGCTAAAGTTTGCTCATTAAATATACATGCAATTTTGGTTGCAAATTGTTTACTTGATATAATTGCTTTCATCGGGGAGCAACATTATTTTAAATGTTTTAGTTTACGGACGTGAAAGATAAATAAAGGCACAAGTATTATGTAAATAACCAAAGGGTGATAATCTGCTGAAAATTGTTTCCTCTCATACATGTTATTTATTTATTTTTATGTTATCGAATTAAAGTTAAGTTGCCTGGTAAAATCAAATATATTTCTAAAGGATTGAAAAATCAAGGAATTCAATTTTAAAAATAAAAATAAGAAAGTATTTTAAAAATTATTCGTCTTTTTCCTATTTTTTCAATTATTTGCAAGGGGTTAAATCCATTTTTTATGATATCTTTTTCCAAATCTCGTTGATTTTTTCTTGACTATCAGTTCAATCAATATTGTATTTTTTTTCGTCCAAAGAAATAAAGAAGATTAAATTGACACTTATTTCCGTTTTTCTTTTGACAATTTGATTAAATTTAATAGTTTTTTTTTGTTCATTGTAATCACTTTACGTTCAATATTTAAAAAAATTACTTGAAAATGGGAAAGAATTAGGCGTGATTCATTTTACCCCAAAGAAAACATAAAAATTGTAGAGGTTATGATTTGAAATATTTTATTTAACTTTGTGTCAAAAATGTTTATAAGTTTAAGTAAACATCTTTCATTAATGAATAAAAAATCTCATAAATAATGGTCATGAACACTCTAAATAACAATTTATCTAAGAGAAAAAATAACATAATATGAAATAATATAATTAAAAGTTAACGAAAACTACATTGAAGTTTTAATTTTTTCTCCTTTCTTTTTTACTTTAAAGATTGTTTTGTATCTGTTTTGAAAAAATCTGTTTTTTTTTTGACCAATGCTCGAATTTCTTTAAACATGTTTTAGTTTTGAAAAGAAGTATTTTTTGTTTTTATTATTAGTGAAAGGTTTACAAAAAAAGCTTCATTAAAGTAAATTATATAGTTTTTTCTTTACTTCTTTTACATTTTTTAAGTGTTTTGAATCCGGTTTGGAAAAATCCATTGACTTTAAAAATATATAAAATTAATTAAAAAGAAGTGTTCATTGGATGTTTCTTCCATATTTTGAAAATATATAAGTTAAAAGAAGTAAATTAAACAATGACTTTTCCGAGGTTCAATCACTTTAAGTTGTTTTCAAATAAGAGTTTAGCACCTCTCTATTTTTTTACTTATACATTTCAAATTTTCCAAGGTTGAGTATAAAGGCCTAGCGATTAAGCGAAAGAGTTTATTTTAAATATGAAGACTAGAAAATCTATATTTTTAAAGTTTTGACATAAGTACTTATAGCAATAATAGGTTTGTCAATCTATAAATTTTTACTTAAATTACTAATAAATTTTTGAACTTCTATTTTATGCCAATAAACGCTAATTGTGAATGTTTTTTCGTCACTATACGAAAATATATCATATATTAAATTTATCTACGTTACAGTATTAATTTTAGAAACAAATTGTTCACCATACAAAAATTAAATTCTTCTCATATAAACTAAGAAACGTAGTTGTCACTACAAAAATTGAAGTTTTCTATAGTTTGAAAATTTTTGCATGAAAATAAAATTGAAAAAAAAACAATAAAATTCGACAACCTTTTAACATATTTTTAAATTCATCGACAAAATCGTTGTGCAAATATTTACATTCACAGAAACAACTCACGTTCAAGATTAATATGCATTATAATTATCATCAAGTTCTTATTTTAGATTACAAATTGTGGACACAACATGCTATACTAAATGCTATTGATATAAAATATTATGAAATTTATACTTTTAAACTTGATAAAATTTATAAGTTTTAAGAATTTTGAAGTAAGTGTAAGGCATTGTACTGTTTTTTCATATTGAGTTGCCCAGTTAAAGATAAGTGTGGGTTCATACACAACGGAAAAGATACAAAATAAAAAACTTAGATGACAATGATTCGTTGAGCACAAAAAAATAATACTCACGCCTTCTTCTCTAAATCGTATATTTTAGATAAATCCATTTAGCTTTTTTTGTATCTATACATTTGTCTTTTTATAAATAACTATACATTCATTGTTTCGATGTATAACCTAGAAGCACAAACCAATATAAAAATAAGGTATAAAGATAAATAATTCTACAATAGTATAGACATGAAAAATTTTTACGATTCTTCTCTTAAAAAACCATTAAACAAACAATACTGTAAGCCTGATATGTTATCAAACAATACAATAAGAAGCATCCTATGGATATAATCCCGCCCTATGTTGCTCCTCCCTTGTGCAAATAAACTACTATCATCGCTCATCACATCGATACGTACAATACACAGATAAATCGCTATATAAATTCTTGACAAAATACGCGGATAAACATAAGCCTACACTTGGTAAATTAGAGATTTGATTTAAAATAATTTTTTTTTAAATATACTGCAACCAAATTTTTTTTAATACTACATTTACATTTGAATATGGTTAACATCTTCATTAATGTGTATATATCCGGGAGTATACGGTGTCAAACACAAGATTCCTATGTATTTTAAACATCTAACATAACCTGCATGTAATCTTTATGCATCTATATGTTGTGATTTGTAGGGGATTTGTTACCCCTAATGTTTGAAAATATATACAATACACACATAATAAATGTAAGCATTCATAGAGATAGAGATTAATACAAACGTAGATGAAAAAATGAATGAATATGTCGTATTGAATGTGACAATTTAATCAAAACAAAATTTTCAGTCTACTATAAGCATCCGACAGACAGACAACATACGATATCTCTTACTTTTTGAATGCTGTCTTTGCAAGATATATGTTTAGAAATATTATATTTTTTAGTATTAGTGCTGTTGGAAATATAATTCAATTAATGAAAAATATAAAAAAAAAATTAAAAGTGCTTTGAGTTATACAGAAAAATAAAAAATTAAAACATTAGTAAAATTTCTTATAATGACAGGTAAACGCAATATTGAAAAGCAAAAACAAAGTTAAATAAGTAAATGATAATATAATTTTATTATAATTAATTTATCAAGTAAATTATGTCATTATAATAATTAAATTTGTGTTTAGTAAAATTTTAAAAAGGCGGTAAAAACTTACAAAATCAAAATAGAACTTATATTAAAAAGTAAATTTAAAAAAAAATGTGCTATGCTAATGATACAGTTAAATTGGCTTATCCATTGCTTATAATCAACATAATTTTATTGAATTATGTAGTTATATATGTGCTCAGTGATTTCATATAAAAAATAAAACAAATTAAAATCATAATAAGACTTTTTTCCACAGATTCTTATTTTTATCTGATGGATTAGATATTAAAGTCTAAAAAGTTTATCATTTTCACTAGTCTCATCAACTTAACTCTTGCGAGTCTTGTTGACAATTGTTAAATATCAAATAATTGATTGAAAAAATTAGAATCGAAATATAAAAAAATCAATGAATCACGTATGCGAATGTTAGCAAAACTGAAAAGAATTGTATGCCTAAACCTTTTTAAATATAAAACAAAATTTTTAAAATTTTAATAAAATAAATGAATTATCTATAAGCTCATTTATGAAAAAACTAAAGTTGATTTAGATTAAAAAAATAATTTTCCTAGATTTTTTAAAAAGTAAATATATATATATATATATATAAAGATTTTTCAAAATAAATAAATAATGTATTCATTTTAGAATCCAATTGACCATCTTTGAGTTATAATACTAACAGAGTGATGACTGATAAATAATCTTCACAATGTTTTTTTTCAACAAAATTCATATTTTCTGAAAATTTTGGTTCTGACAAAATTGATTATTAACACAAGGTTTAATATATTTTTTACGGAATTTTATCAATTTAGCTAAAAGCTCTTAAATTTGACTCCTTTTGATGTACTATTTTGTGTTAATAAAGTAGAATTTTATCTTACCAAAAACACTAAAAAAAAAATTAAAACTTTCAAAAAAATATAACTTTACAGTTTGTCGGGTTGGTTGATGATTATTTGTTGATTTATTGTATAACTTAGTATCTATATTTTTTTATTATAAGTATTGTAATTTGATCTCTGATAAAAATATAAATAAAGCTTTTCAAACTATTAATTTGGCATGATGCAAATATCAAGTAACATTTTACGTAAGTGGTTTTTCATTCTAAAGTGATCACAAGTTTTTTTTATTTTCAATAAATTTTGCTAATCTGAGTATACAGGCCTACGGTCCAGAATATGAAACTAAAAACCAAAAAACAAGGGTTTCATTTTTTTATCCTTCAAGTAAAAAATGCAAAAATGACATGATTTTGTATGAAATAAGTATGGTGTTTATTCTGTTTGGAGAAAAAAGTTCTTATCTACCATTTTACATGAAAACATTGAAAACATGTATTTTCTTATTTCTTACAAAACCATGCCATTTTTGAAGTTTTAAATTAAAAAATAAAAAAAAATATTGAAATCCTTGTTTTTCGGTTTTTAGTGCAGATACCAAACTTTTCGTAGAACAAAAGTTTCATATCTTTTGATTGATCATACGCCTGTGTACTCAGATTGGGAAAATAGATACTTTTGATTCGCACTCACTTTAGAATGAAAACCAACATAATTTTAGTTGTTGAAAATAATGTACATTTAATTATGCTAAAAAAATAAATACACTTTATTTTATTTTATGTTATTTAAAGGAAGCAGTGGAGAAGAATCAGATTCGTCACGTGAGATCTCTATGAACTTAAATCAAAATCAAATTCTGTCAAATCATAAAATGATGCCTTTAAGTCCAGTTAATGAATTAAAATATAGCAGTCATATTAACAAGGTAAGAAAAAAACGAATGTTAATTGAAAATATTTTGTTACTATTATGTTATCAATAGCTCTCAAGATTTCAATCACCTCCTGAAGAACTAGAAATAAAAGATGGAATGGTTATTGCAAAACAAACCATTTTAAAAGGAACTAAATATGGGCCTTTCCTATGCAAATGGACCGCAGATGTGCCTTTAAATCCACAATATGCTTGGGAGGTAAGATTAGATTTTATTTTCTGAAAATCGACTAATATCACTAAGATATTTTTTGATATTCAAACTTTATCAACTTTGTGATTTGTATAAAAGTTTCACATTCAATCTAACCTAAAAATTATTTAATTAATAAACAGGATTGATTTACATCTAAAATACAATAGAATTTATTACCATGTAACATTCCCACAAACACGTAAATTGAATATCATAATTCAATCAAAATAAAAGGGATCACCAAAACTCTCCCCCACCTTATTTTTCCTTTCCATAAAATATGTTTTTTTTATAAAACCCTCCGAATTTAATAATTCTCAAATTATAACATTATCCATTAAATGATAATAAATTACAAACATTTTTTGTCTTGTAGCTATTGGATGAGATTCAAAAATAAAGTTTATTTTAGCATAACATCATCGGAATACGTTCAAATTCATATACATAACAACAAATACTCTCTAAGATTACACAAAATCATAAAACAATAATATTCGAATCCATCTGTTTCTAAGAACAAGCTAATTTAATGTTTATGGAACTAAGTAAGTGTAATAAAAGCGATAAATCATAAATAAATCAAGCACTCACTTACATACACTTGGCCCTTAGTCCCTAATAAGAAAGATTTAATAATTTAATAAATGGTCGATGATCATAAAACAAAGTGTACTGTAATGACAAGGATGATGATGATGATATAATTCTTGGCAAATTATAAGATTTCATTTTTTTTTCAACGAGGTTAGAAATATATACATTTTCAAAGTGAATGACAATACACATTCATTATTTTTTTTTGTTATTTTAATGTTTTAAAATGTAAACGAAATGTAAATTAAACATAAAGTCAAAAAGAAAACCTCTAATTGACTAAATAAGAACCCCTTAATAATATCCGCTACAAATAAGCCTCAAATTACGTAAACCATACATGATTAAAATAGCATGTATTAAAAAATAACAATATCTGAAACGTTCACCCTAACTTTACTTGAATGTCATCATGATTACATCAAATTTAAGGCAATATCTAATAATATTAACAATTTATTGTAATGCGATCAAATGCGATTCGAGTGTGAATGTTCTATTAAATATTTTATTTTGTGTTAATCTATTTTTTATTGAAAAATATGACATGATTGAAAATTTTGACAAGGATGTCAATGTGATGTTCCCTTGTCTTTTAAAAACATTGTTTGGATAAAGAATTTATACTAGTTTACCGTTTTAAATCAAAAATCATATTCATTTCAAACATTAATTGAACAGTAGTATGATTTTAAATCAATAATCCTAATCTGCTGCATTATTTGTATTTTATATTTATTTATTTTTTTTACATACTGAATACAAGGAATATATAGTGTTCAAAAGTAATGAAAAATTATTTTATTTTTAGATTGACATCTTCATTTTAACTATATCGTATCTACACCAGGTGTTATGTTTTCACAAATATTAATAAATTTAAACTTTTGGTTATATTATGCATACAATACATGTATGACAATTATGATGTTGCAATCTATTGTGTTAATACATAAATATGTGAAAACACCTTAAAAATAACACTCAAAATAATAAAATCTTTTTAAAAAGGCCCTTAAAAGCGATAACGGATAAAAAAATATATCATGTTCAGCACATATTCAACTCTTTCTCACGTACTTTTTGACATACTTAATATTTTTAGCGTTGAAATTAAGATAAAAACAGATCTTTTCTTATATTTCCTTGAAAGCAAAAAAGATCTTCAGAAATTTAACATTTATATCACACTTAGAACTTAACTAAAAGTTGAAACTCATTCATTATTCTTTAGATTACTGATTGATGGGCGTTTAGATGATAATCTACTGACAATATTCATAGAAAAATTTAATCAGGTTTATCTCTAGGCATGCGGCCCAAAATTTTAAAACATTTGGCATAACAATCACATTGTCTCATAAATCTTAGTAAAGAATATCGTTTAACTTAATTTGAATCTGATTTAATCATGAATATTATTCTTTTAAGTATGTTATTATAAAATACCTGAGTAATCCAAAAACCTTAGAGTTAAGTTAGTAAACCTCAAATCGAATTAGAAAAATCACATGTTTTTTTTACTTCTTCCCGACGATTCATCAGTCGAAAATTTATTTTTAAAAATTGGTTCTCGTAAACTGCGTTTATTACATTATAGGAAAAGTACATAGAATACAAAGAATCGTCGGATAAATATGAAAGGGAAGTTTACTGGGATTTAGCGGACGGGCGTTAGATTTTTTGTATGCCAAATAACGGTATTTACAGTATGAAATATGTTTTCTTTAAAACACATTAGTGTTCCTCAGAATTTTATGCACGTATTTGATCAGAAATCAATTATATTATACATAAATAACAAAATATTAAACATGAAAACGCACTTAGATATCAAATAAATTTGAAGAACAAAAAATTAAGTTGATTTTTTTACATAATTTAAATCACATTTATGAATAATCTTGACTTCAACTTTTAAAGTCAGTCAACTGTTAACAAGTTTTATTTTTTATATAATCGTTTTCATATTCAAGTGGATTTTTATTAAGCGTATAACCTACCCTTTTTTCAAAAATAATATAGCCAAAAGATGAATACATAAATTTAATACAAGAAAAATATGTTTATTGTAATGAAAAAATAGCAATCAAGTGATCATCAGTAAGTGAACAGATTGAGATAAATAATTTAAACATATTAATCATTCGAGCATATGTGTTTTGTATATAAAACATTATGGAGAAGGACCGTAGAATAATTTTAATACTGTAAACTTTTAACTAATAAATTAATTTTATGATGAATTTTGGCAACACTTGGTGACGATGGTCAGACAATTTCTACATACGAAATTATTGAAAGAAATGCTTTTGAATTAAGTATAAAAAATATCATTTAAATAATTATTTGTCTTTGTCACGTTCAAAAAATCATGTGTAATAATAAAGTTTAAACAAGAAATATAATTCATTTACAATAGAAAACGTGTTGCATGCATATTCTTCGAATTTGAACTTTTTGTTAAAGAAATTTTTGTTAACAAAAAAGAGCTCTCCTGTATTTCTATAGATAATATAATACAAAAATAAGACATAATCTTGTATTTGTTACTAGGTAGAACTACTTACTTTAAACTATTTAAAGTTCACCAGTCCAAATTATTACTAAAACCATCTATTAAAATGAAAGTGAAGGCTAATAGATTGAATGAAACATTTGGTCATTATCACAATATATGTTTAATGATGACTTATTTATTTTAACTAACCTGTCTAATAAAAAAAAAATGCTTTGCATTAATTATTATGATTATTAAAACATCCTATTGTAAGTAAATACTACATTATGCGTTGACACACTGACCATAACATTATTGTATTATAGATAGATATGATGTTTCTTTTATAAAAAAGGATATTTACTTTCTTTAATCTATATATTAAGGGAAATCAATATAAAATAATTTGGTTTCCTCTTTTGTTCGAACTTATTAATGCTTAAATTTGCCTAAACAGTTATTATTAGATTTTAAATTTAACATATGCATAAATAATTGTTTAAGGCGGACTTATCTTCAAATTAGTCACAGAATGATGTGGTTCTATACTCAAAGCATAAGTATTTTACTGCATTGCAAAGAAACAATTATAATAAAGTATTTACAGTAAACATTTAAAATTTAATATTCTATGTAATTTGATCTCCACTCAGTTCAATAAAATGCATGAACACTCATGGGTATAAAGTTTGACTTATAAAATTAAAATTAAATAAAAAATAGAAGGAGAAATAGAATATTAAACTGTGTGTGAAAAAAATATTTTCCCCTCTTTTTTTAAATGCAGTATTCCCTGTGTTACTACTTTTCAGTAGAAGGGGAAGAAGACACTGCGAAGTAGAAAAATTACAGAGTACAGAACTGTTAAATTTACCAATTGTAAAGTACAGTATAACCTCTGTACTTTGCAGTAGATGGGTAAAAGAGACTCTGCAAAGTTAAAAATATTGCAAAGTACAGAACACATTATAAAAAAATGTAATTTTAAAGAATTATATTAAAATAAAAGTGACATTTCTATACTTTGCAAATTGCAGAACTGCAAATGTACTTACTACAAAGTACAAGGTTTTGTATAGTAAAGAGGTGCAAAGTAGACAGGGAATACTGTACTACATTTTTATTTTATAGCACCCTCTATCGTTGAAAATCCAAATTTAATTTTTATTCAAAACAATCATTTTATTTATTGTTACTAGATAATCGTGAATGAACACACAAATATGCGAGGATGGTTGGACGCATCTGATTTCCCTTCCAATTGGATGAAAAATATTTCTTGTGGATCGAGGAAAGAAGCTAATATACAACATATATTTCATTTTGGGCATGTTAGTTATCATCAAATTTACTGTTTAATTTATAACTAACTTGGATTTCTTTTTTTTGAAATACAGTTATGGTATGAAGTAATTCAAGATATTCAACCTCAACAGGAATTGTTACTACCCCCTAAAGTTCCTTTATTTTTTCGAGATATGTATTCGGATGGATTTGAGGATCGAAGTGATCGTGAGACAGGTAAATATATGAATGCATTAAATTTTTTAAAAATTTTGCAATAAATTAATATAAATGAAAGGATGATTTTATGCAATTAGCCCTTAAAAAATGTATAAGTTATAATAATATCTAACTGCATCAGAATAAAAATTGATACATTTATACAAGTTTATTTCTATAATATATAAATTTCAAACATTAAATTTATTTAACATCAATAAAAGATTAAAAACTTTGTTTGATATTGTCATTATTTAAGATTTAACTTCACCAAATTGTAAGATACCCGCCAAATTAATAAAACTTAAAAAAATTATTGTTAAAATAAAAATTCGAATTATTTTAATTTCCCACGATTAATAAAACCATATTTATTAAACAACATATGTTCTATTCAAAGGATATTTAATAATATTCTTCTTTTGAAACACTCCAATGACTTAAAATACAATTATATTATGGAAGAAAACTCATATAGCACATTCAGAAGTCAAGGATGACTTACTTTAAGGGAAATTTAGACTTTAAAATAAAATAACATAAGTAACGATGTACATTAAATTATGAAGGAAGAATCAAAAAACTTACATTATCATACAAAGAAAAATTATATAACTATGAAAAATTCGCAGATTCGACGATTTAAGGTCTGTTAGTTACACCTGTCTACTTGTTTTAATTTTTCAGTTGATATTCAAAAACGCATAGATCACGCACAAATAATTATCATTAATTGTTTGTTCAAATCAACTAAAATTTAGTGGTTGGTAATGTTAAAAAAAACCAGAGGAAGAAAATGAAAAAAATAACGATAATTTTATAAAAAATAATAAATATAAAACAAGTGAATATTTTGATTGACCATGACATTTACATTTGTCTATTTGACTTTACCACTTACTATTCAAATTTGAACGGTTTATTAAAATACCCCTTATTTTGTATCATCAGGGCAAAACGAAGGGTAAATCTTCCCTGTTTTTGTTACATACTTTAGTTCTAATATTTTACTGCTTTTCAGTTGGTGTAAACAGACTGTTGTCATTTTATTTTATTTACCTGATATACTTAAGAACCTACTATCTTTGAGAACATATTATTCTTCCAAATCACCCCATTTAAACAACATGCTAATTGTGACTTACATATATGAAATATGTAAATACTCTAGTATAAACCTAAAGAATAAGTAGGGAAATCATTACAATATGAAAACACGATACTTGCTCATATAGATCAAATAAATGATAGAATATAGTTTATATACCACTCATTATTGTATTCCACTATGCAATTTATGTAAAGGACAAAATTAAATACAATTTAAGTGTCATATAAGAGGCATTCCTCCAATTAAATAATGACCAATTGTTTTTTGACTGCCAAAGCCTTCGGAAGTTATTCTTTAGTGAAATTTAAATGTTAACTGTATCAAACACATAAAAAAATAGTTATATATAATAATTGGAAAAAAATTAAATTAAGAGTAAATTATTCTTTCAAGCAATATAGTTTAAAGTATGGTAATAAAAAAAAACTAGAAAAGCAATATAAAAAAACATGTAACTTGTTTCAGGATCACAACATAGTGGCACGTATGAAGACGATTTCAACATATCATTAGAGAATAGTCAAGGTGACAATAGTATTGAAATCCAACACACCATTATTAATGAAAATGATGAAGAAGATGATGAAGATGGAATAGATTGTAGATGTTTTTTATGTGACCGTCAATATAATGATATAGATTCGTAAGTATTTTAAAAGAAATCGTTAGTGTAACTTTATTGTTATTCACGTTTTAACAAGTATTTTAATGGGAATGGCCAATTAGACCAAAGTAAGGTTTTGAGCTGAGTAAGGGAGTCAAAAGGCTTTAGAAATTGAGCTTCAGAACACTAAACTGCTCATATTTATTAATAACATTTTTTCGGCAATAATTTTTCCTTAAATTTTCACTTTTCCTAAAGTTATTCATATATTAATACTTATATTTTACTGTCGCCTCATTGATTATATTAATGATAATAAAATAACAATAATTATTATTTTAAGCTTGTGTTCACCTTATCAATCTAGATAGAATTGGGAGTAATAATAATCATTCAAGTGTTCCACAATGGAAAATATAATTTTGACATATTGCACGAATATCCATTGATGGTCACTTAACACGCAGACTAAAATGAATAAAAATTAAAACAAACACGAAAATAAGTCATTTTACTTTGATTTATTTTTTATTGTATTTTTGATTTATATGCATAAAAAAATGAAATATAAAAACAGATACGAAAGTTAAAGAAAAGTTTTTATTTAAGGAGAAGATGAAGATGATTACAAAATATTATAAAACAAAATTATTGAATATAAATTATTTGTGATTTTAATTACAAGTATATTACATAAATAAGAGTAGTGGCCGTGTAAATTAACGTGTATATTAATGTGAATGGATAAAACTACCAAGATGATTAACATTAATAAGCAAACACACTTCATTAATTTTTCATATTAATTACAAAAGAGCTACATAGTTTTTAACAACCTATTAACGATTAACACCATTGATATGAAGTGTAAAGACAACTTATACGTATATTCTCAATGTCCAATCCACATTATTAATATTTTTTGAATAATTTACGATGTTTTCATGTTTTGATTTATTTTTTTCACTATGATTGTTGTTTCACACCAGTGAATGCTTATCATTTAGTTATTTAAGAAATAAAACTAATTGGTCGTAATACTCATAAATAAATAATTGTATAAAAGACATATTTGTTTTGTTCATGTTATATTATAGAAATTCTCCACAGAGCTATATTACTAAAAATTCGTTATTACTTTTATTGCATTAATTATAGGCTTGACGACCACTTGATAACATCACATCAATATCCAAAAGAAAAATATCCTTGTGAATTGTGTTCTCGCGCTTATTCTTACAGACCTTCATTGATTCGCCATCGTGCGATAGCGCATGGTGAAGTAAGAAAATATCCATGTGAAAATTGTAAAAAGGTATCTGTAAGCTAATCAAATATGGCTTGAACAAATATTTAAATTTGCTAAACATTCATGTATTCTAGGAGTTTTCAGATCCATCAAATTTACAAAGACATATTAGAACTCATCACGTTGGTGCACGAAGTCACGCTTGTCCCGAATGTGGGAAAACTTTTGCCACTTCTTCAGGATTGAAACAACATACGCATATACATTCATCTGTTAAACCATTTCAATGTGAAGTGTGTTATAAAGCTTATACACAATTTTCAAATTTATGTAGACATAAACGAATGCATGTTAATTGTCGTATGCAAATAAAGTGTGGTAAATGTGGACAAAGTTTTAGTACTGTCACATCATTATCAAAACATAAAAGATTCTGTGATTCAACAAGTAATTTACCTTCTCAATCAAATCGTGAACCTAAAATAGGATCGTCTACAAATCAATCTTCTGTAATGAATACACCACCAAATCCATTTTTAATGTTTCCTGGAAGATCTCCTTTTTTCACACCAGCATTTCATCATTACTCAGGACTACAGAATATTTTTTCACACAATCCTAACCAAACGCCGCACTTTCCTATTTTATTTGGAAAATCACAAAACTTAGACATTCCTTCTGATGTAGAAAAGGAAATTAAGTTGCCTCAAGACATATTTCAACAAACTAACTCAACAGAAAAAAGCAGCTTAACTTCTATTCAAAAAAACTCACTTGTTCATACAAACAATAATAAATACAATATAACAAATTATAACACAACAAAAACACAAATAGAAATGAGCAATTTCCACAATAAAGGAAAATATTTAAAAAAGCCGAGACTAACGCATTCTGAAGAGTCACAAACAACTATGAAAAGAAGAAGACTATCAGAAGAAACAACAGGAGAAATTAAAGTAAATCAAATAATGAATTGAATTTTTTGATTATCTTTTAATTATTTTTTTTTTTGTTATAGATAACTGATCAAAAGGAAACGCATTTAAGTGAGCAACCCTTAGATTTGAGTGTTAACAAGAAAAAAGATGAGAATTTTTCTGAATTAAAACACCGAAACATAGAAAATGATGTTAAACCCTCTGAGACAGATATACCAATTCTTCAGGCAAGTCCTTCATCATCTATATCACCACAAAATTCACCTACACCATCTTCTCCAGGACCACAGATGGTCTATCCGCGTCCAATACATCCAATTAACTTGATGGAAGCAATTTATCGTCCTACATTTCAACGTCCTCCTCTTCCTTTTTTAGGACAATTCAACCGAGTCAATTTTGAATTATTTCGGAATACTTCGTTTACGTCAAAACCTTTCTCGGAAGCATTAATGGCTGTTGGTAACCTATCAAATACTGGAATTACTGTTAATTTGGGAAAAAACAAAGATCGATACTCTTGTAAGTTTTGTGGAAAAGTATTTCCACGATCAGCAAATTTGACACGCCATCTCCGGACACATACAGGTAAAATTTGATGATTTGAATTTAATGAAAACTATATTAATTTTTTAATAGGCGAACAACCTTATCGCTGCAAATATTGTGAGAGATCTTTTAGTATTTCAAGTAATTTGCAACGTCATGTACGAAATATTCATCACAAGGAACGCCCATTCAAATGCAACTTATGTGATCGATGTTTTGGCCAACAAACTAATCTAGATCGGCACCTTAAAAAACATGAAGCTGATACCACAGGTATTGGACCAAGTGATTCACCAAGTAGCACTGAAGCTGATCGACCAGATGATTCATATTTTGATGATATTAGAGCATTCATGGGAAAAGTAACTTATTCTGAAAATTCTCATTTGTATACACGATTAGAATCAAATAATGATACAGAAGTTGAAGATGGTTCTGATGATGATGAAAGTGACATTATAAACATTGAATTAAGTGATAAAGAGACATTAAACAACAATGACTCCATTGAAGTTTCTACTTAATATTAAAGAGTGACCCTCACTTTTTGAATAGAAAATTGAGTTAAATTTAAAGTTTTAAAATTATATTGAATTTTATTTCTTTTAATTAGTTGTTTTAATTTGACTCTTTAGTTTTAAAACTAAAAAAATAAATCTACAATAAGTACTTTATTAAATTAATAAGGGCAATTTATAACCAAAGTTTGACTAAATTAATTAATAAGAATAGTTAATAAATATCAATATTTGCTTTAATTCGCACAACAAAACTAATTGAACTTTGTTATAATACAATAAAGAATTATAAAAAAATTCCGACTATATTGTCATATGATCTGATGATTTCTTTTTTTATGTTTTATGCATTTTATGTTTTTTTTATTGTATTTTTTGCCAATTTAAGCCTCCAGAGTCTCCCCATATTGTTGACAAGAATTTCATATGAAAACTTCTACTAAATTTACATCAATTTATTATAACATTACATAGTATGAAAGATTTCATTATATGTTTCAAATTAGTATCTCATCTATTGACTATGGCTTTCTGGTAGAATTTTCATACAGTAAAGTATGATCTCAGTTTCAGTCGTCCTTCTACTATAAAATACCTCGAAAATCTAGATATAATAGTTTTCAGACAAATTTTTAATGTAATTTTCGAAAAGGTCGGTTACCAGAAAAGAAAAGAAAATGAAGAACTTTTACCTTAAAATGTGTCCTTTTGAATGTATTTATCAGGATTTTTCAAATATTTTAGAGCGGAAATAATCTCTTTATAACCGAGTAGCAGAAAGTATTTAAGAATGTAGCAGCTATTTTCCTATTTTTTGACTTAAGATCTTTAGATAAAGTCATGAAAATCATAAAACTTTGCAGTAAATCTGTTTGGTTACATTCCACATAACTTCTTGAAATTTTTCAGTATATACTGATTTTTTTATTTGAAAAAACATCTTCAGCATGCAGTAAATGGAATTTCAGTTAATTTTTGTTGCTATTTCATGATCAAATAATTTCTTGTTACTAAAGTGATTGTGAATCACAAGTGTCTATTTTGCTAAACTGAGGAGTGTAGGAATATGAATAATAATAAAAAATTTTATCTGTCTTAGAAACCGAAAACAAGTATATTTTTTAACAAGGTTTTGTATGAATTAGTATGATATTTTTTCTTTAAAGTTGTAGAAAATGGTCTGGTGAATAAACTTTTTATTTAGCGGTTTACATTTTTTCATACAAATAAATAGATTTTTTGTCAGATAAAATAAGTTTTCGATATTTTTGACAAAAAGTAATTTGTTTTTGTATAAGTTCATTTTCTACAACATACTTTGCATTTTTAATTACTTGTAAATTTGTAAGTGTCAAAGGAATTCTAATTTATTGACTTTGAAGGTTACGAACGACGAATGTAAATATTTAAATGCTTGAAAATTTCTTTGTGAAATTAACAATTTATTCAAAATTGTGTTGAATACTTCAAAAATCATTAAATAAACTAATATGGTCAAAAAATTTCTGATTTTTAACCCTAATTGGAAAAATATATTAAGGGAATCATGCAGTCAACACTGAACTGTTATTCACATAAATGAAAATTTTTCGATCGCGTTTTCAACTATATGCAAAAGAATTAGAAAATAATCTAATATAAAAATAAAAATTTGTTTACTTCCAACCCTATCATAGCTTTAAAAAATACGACTCTATACCGTTCTAGACGTTCTTTCCTCGGCTTAAGATGATAGGTACAGAATTTCAAAAATATTATTATTCCTTATTGTATTTTCAACAAGACAGAAATGAACCATTTTATTTTATCAAGTAGGATAAGGGGCCCTGGTGAGAAAACTTCTATCTAAGCAACTTTTCCTCATGAACAATTGACACGTCAATTAAAAAAAAGATTTTTTTTGTCAATTTTGTAAATGTAAAATGTAAATGTAAAATGTAAATGTAAAATGTAAATTTTTAAGGTTAATTGATTTTAAAATAACTTCTATAACTTTACAAAGAGTTTACATGGTTTACATTCAAAGCTAAATTATTTGACCAGCTATTTGAATAAAAGTAATGAAATTTGACAAAAACTTAACAAAAATATTCCCTTCTTGTCTAAGGTAAATTATTTTTTTATATGTTCCCTTACCAAAGTTCCCTTAGCAAATAAATTCAAATTTAATTTAAATTGATTTAAAATTAGATTGAAATTAATTTAATAAAATAAAACCAACAATCAAGGGATATTATTATAATATATCAATTAATAGATGATCCAAGTTTTTCAGCTGTAGTAGTAGAAATAAACAATAACCAGATCGTACCTTATAAGAAAATTAAAAGGAAAATGCTTGATGCTGTATTTTATAATTTATTAAAACTATCTACATTGAGAATGCATATTTTTTTTGTGATTTTTTTATTATTTACTTTAAAGTAAATCATTTTTAAACCTCGTTTAAAAGCATTCGTTTTTCATTAATTTACTGTATTTTCTTTTTATTATCTGAAAAAGTATTTGGAGGTAAAGAAGTATTTTCATCATGTATTAAATTCAATCCATCATGATGATTATTACTTAAATCTTCATTAATGTCAAAATCTCGGTTCGTTTTATTTTGACTTAAACTCTTATAAATTGTTAAAGCCTGTGCCACAGCCCCTAAAAAAAATAAGAAATAGAAATATTCATGAATTTAATAAATAAATAAATATGATAATTTAAATAATAATAATTACCTGAAATATCATTTGTATTTGCCGGAAGAATAACTGTGTTGTTTGTTTGTGCTAAATTGCTGAAAGCTTTAACATATTTTTCAGCAACTAGTAACGAAGCTGCATTCTTTCCCTTGTTGGCCTCTAAAGAACTTCCTATCGTATTTATTTGTTTTGCTTTCGCTAAAATTTAAGAAGAAAAACTCTTGTATGATTTATTTTATTCCAACAGTGCTCCATATAATTGAAGTAACACTTGCTCATGAATAATTACCTTCGGCAATAGCTAATATTGCTGCCGCTTTTCCTGAAGCTGCGTTTATTTGTTCTTGTTTTTCAGCTTCAGATGCCAATATACGAGACTGCCGTTTTCCCTCAGCAACATTGATTTCAGCTTCACGTATACCTTCAGATTCTAAAATAGCAGCACGTTTTTTACGTTCAGCCTCAACTTGCATTTGCATCGCTTCGTGAACTCGACTAGGTAGTCGAATGTCTCTTATTTCATACCTCAAGCAACTAATGCCCCATGCTGTGCTAGCCTTTATAGATAAATAAAGCAAATTTTGTCTCTAAATTTCAAGCAAAAAATTCAAGGGGAAAATAAATAAAGCTTAAATGTTAATACAGAATTATATTAAACCTAGACAGTTTTAACATTCTAATCCAATTCAAAACCTGTTCTTGAATGTAAACCGATTTTATAAGAGAATTAACTAAACGGAGAATTGAGGTATCTTCAGGAGATTTGAATTCACCATACATAAAATTAAAAGTGGTTATCTTTTTAATACTAATTTACAACTGCTGATAGGATGTCATAAATTCTAATTTTAGATATATTTTTTTTTGTATTACAGAAGAAAGAGCCGTGAGAAATGTAACTTTTAAATGAATAATTCAATGAAACAATCAATAATCTTGTTCCATTTAACTTTAACTTTTATGAATAAAAATCTTACTTTATTAATAGCTTCAACAATATTGATGTTTAATGATTCCCTTTCTCTGAAAACTTTGTCGAGAGAAATTTTTCCCAACTCGGATCTCATTGTAGTTTGTGCAAGCTGAGTAATAGCAAATTCTATGAATAAGAAAAACAAACTAAATAAGCTGTCATAATTTTTGACAATTTGTAGAAACATTACCTGGATCTTCTACTCCATACGATGCTAAGTAAGGATCAAGAACTCTCAAATATAATACTCCATCTATGCTTAATGTCACATTATCTGAGCTAATAGCACTTTGTTTTGGAATATCTATTGCAATTTCTTTTAAACTTTGTACATATTTAACTTTGTCAACAATCGGCACAAGTAAATTAAGTCCAGGATCTAGAATTCTACTAAATTTTCCCATTCTTTCAACTACCTATTCATAAAGATTATTTGCATTAACTTTTTCATAAAAATCTTAATCAAACGTTTTTAAGTTAAATTGATAATTAAAATAAAGTTGTAAAATTTAGCTCTTACCCAGGCTTCTTGTTGTGGAACAAACATTATTATGGTATTTATTGGGGTTGTTACACGATTCCGAGTACTAACAACTAGTGGATTATAAAAAACTTTTGAGAAATAAGAAGCTGTACGAAGTTTTTGTAAGTTGTTCATTTTCTAACAAATTATATTTCTGCTAATATATTTTTTTTCTTGATAAATGCAGGTGATATCGAGTTTACAAAAACAATTTGACATATCATCGGAACACTGCATGAAATTCAAAATATATGAAACACCCTTTGATAATTGTTTTGCAAACGAAACTATTACTGTGAAAATTCTAATCATAGAAGACAGCTAGGTAAATTGACTGCAGTAATGTGCAATCGAATAGGAATTAATAAACATAATATTATTTTCTATAAAAATATATGGGGACACTTCAAAACAATTGGAAGCTTTCGACATTCGAAAAGATGCTCTTAAATTTAACTTTTAAATTTAACTAATTTTTGACTGAAAATGATAACGAAATAGAATAATGACAAATCCAATCCCAGAGGTAGAGAAATATGTAAGAGGATATTGTAATAAATAAGTGAAAAAAAATTGGACATACCAAATCCGATCTTAGAAATAGGTTTTTTTTCAATTTTGGCTATAAATAAGCAAATAATACCAAATATTAGTTATCAAATATTTTAATTTTATTGTCCAAAAATGAAATTAAGAAGTTTTTATTCTATAATTTAACATATTATAAATATCCGAACAAGTGAGGAATATCCAAATCGCACAGAGCCATAGAAGTAGGAGCTGTATCGTGTAATGTAGCAAAACAAACACTTTTGCAAGAGAGTTTTAACCGATATTCAACGACAATGCACGATTTTTTGCATTAACTCCAGCTCGACAAATAAACAAGTTTTAAATTTCTTTATTGAAGAGAATGGGATGTTGATCTTTTTGTATTACACACTTAAGTTGTTTTTGTGTAGTCATTTTAATTTTAAAGAATTCTCTTTTGTACAAATTCAATAGTAGTTGTAAAATACCTAAGTGGAGATAACGGAGTTCAGTGACCTTTTTTGATAATTCTGCATACGTATATTATAAAAATTTATTTTAAAAGATTTTAGTAATTTTTTGAAATCCATCAAAATGAGACTAGTAATTTTAGATACTTCATCGTCAGTTGGAGACTGGGCAGCCAAATATGTTATGAAAAGAATCAAAGACTTTAATCCAGGACCTAATAAATATTTTGTTCTTGGTTTGCCTACCGGTATAAGGAGTTTTTATTTTTGATTTTTTTTAGTTATTTTATTTTATGATTTTATTACAGGTAGTACTCCGTTAACAATGTATAAGAAATTGATACAGGGGTTTAAAGAAGGCAAGGTCTCTTTCAAATATGTAAAGACATTTAATATGGATGAATATGTAAATCTTCCAAGGGATCATCCTGAAAGTTATCATTATTATATGTGGAATGAGTTTTTCAAACATATTGATATTGATCCACAAAATGTTAACATATTAGGTAAAGTACAAAACACAAAAAAAAAACATAGTAACAATTATTAACAAACATCTAAATTAGATGGAAATGCATCAGATTTAAAAGCTGAATGTTATGAATATGAAAAAAAAATTAAAGAAGCTGGTGGAGTCGAGCTTTTTATTGGGGGCATAGGTAAATTAGCTTCCTATATTTCAAACCTTATCAAAATATAATTTTAAATAACAGGTCCAGATGGACATATTGCTTTTAATGAACCAGGATCTTCATTAGTATCACGTACACGTGTCAAAACTCTTGCCCAAGATACACTGGAAGCTAATGCGCGGTTCTTTGGTAATGATATGGCGAAAGTCCCAAAAGAAGCATTAACTGTTGGTGTTGGCACTGTAATGGATGCAAAGGAGGTAAAAACTTCATTCTATTAAAATCATTAGATTAGATGTAAGAAATATGATTTGAATGTTTTGACTAGGTAATGATTCTGATCACTGGTGCTCACAAAGCATTTGCACTCTATAAAGCTATAGAAGAAGGAGTAAATCATATGTTAGTATTGGGTTTTAAGAAAAAATAATTTTAAGTTAATTTTTTTATTTTTTTTTTAGGTGGACTGTAAGTGCATTTCAACAACATCCATCTTGTTTGTTTGTATGTGATGAAGATGCAACGTTGGAGCTTCGAGTTAAAACTGTTAAATATTTCAAGGTAAATAATCTAAAAAAATGACAATGATCGTACTTCTTATCAAGAAAATCTCATTTAACTTTGATGACGCTAACGGTACTGGTGGTGGATTAAATTTTATTTCTTATGCTGTTTGAATCTCACAAAAACATATATATTTTTTTTAAAGGCCTTAAGTGAAGTTCATCATAGATTAGTTGAAACGGGGACCAACCATTAAAGTCAATTATATAAACACAACCTTATAGACACTCATCTTATCTAAGTAAAATATTGCTAAAACAATCAGTGTTATTTTTTTACAATATACAACTTTTTATGACTTTTATTTATGTATTTTTTTGTCTTTACTGTTATTTCAGAGTTTGATGGGCGTTCATTCAAAATTAATTGAGGAAACGTAGTTATAACCAAGTTTAAAATTTATCAAATGTAAAATATGTTGTAATTTTTGTACACTAAAATGTTTTCAATACTATTTAAAAAAAAAATAAAATTCCCTTTTTCTTCAAATTATAACCTAGAGAAGAAAAAGAAACAAACCCAGGCCTATTATAGTATACACTAGACTTTTATATGCAATCATACAAACGAAGTTACCGGAGAAAATGGTAAACATGGAAGTATTTTTTTTTACATACAGCCAGTGATGTCCTGAATGAAGTACGAGAGTTTCGCAAGACCCCCTTGTTAAAATGTTTACTTAGATAAAAGAAAATCTTTTGGTAGTGGTCTGAGTCAAAGCTATTTTTATTGCTAATTATTCGAAAACTAGGCATTCTAATGGTCCTGTGTACATCCAACAATGTATTCTTATGTAAAAACAGCGTTGGATTTATATATCCTTTTTAGAATGCCTGAATTTCATTTCATATTTATATTTCAACTCCCATTATAAATAAAATAATAAAAAAAACGATACAAAATTTTATTTCAAATAGTGAAAATCTTGTGAAAATTAACGTAAGATAGTAAATAACTGACTAAGAAATTTTGAACGGTCTTGTTATGATGTTTATTTGTTTGCATTATATTTTAAAATTTAACTTGGATCAAAATCTCAAATTTTAAAACTCTTCTAACTGATTTCTCTGCTAAACGCCCCAATATTAATCATTCAAACATTGAATCTAGATCTGTTATTGCTGAATTTTGCAGAATGGGAGAGGGGATTGAATCTAATGAATATCATTTTAGACAAATTACGCAGTCTTTAAAAAATTAAAACTTTATCGTAAACGACAGTAGAGATACTAGGGGAACCTATTGAATTCCAGGCTCTTTCTTAAGTTAATTTTTTCTTTTATTTTTTAAATTCACAGCATCAAGCCTTTGGCGACATTTTTAATGATTGGCGATATATTTAAATGATTGGCGGTATTTTTTAATAATCGGCAACATATCATATTTTCGTAAGTTTTAGGTAAAAGTGATCTAAGCAAAAATGTAGAGAAAATGTCACGATACAACTTTGCCGATGACCTAACACGAAAAATCTTGTTCCTTGTTTTCAAAGAATGGTTAAACATTTAAAACAAAAAAAATATATATTTTTTTTTACATTTATTTATGTAACTCCTAACTACACATTTTAAATATTTTTAACTTTTTATCACTTAAATTATTACTTTCTCGGGATAAAGTGTTTTAAAACTCAACTATATTTGAGGCTCTAAAATGTAACGGTGAAAACTTGTTTTTACTGTAGTAACGGTAATACAATAGAATTAATATTACAATTATAATCAAACTTGGCACTTCTTCTGTGCCTCGACATTTATAAATCGTGTCTCGTAATAACACTGTTTAACCTTTTTAAAAGTCAATTTGTATTATTATTTTAGTACATCGCCGAAAAAATAGCTTCCAAATTTCCATATAGCTTACCAGTCTAAAATCTTGATAAACACCCATAATTTAAAAAAGAACGCACTTACGTTTTTAAAACCTCAAACAAAAATAAAACAGAATTATAATAATTAAACTCAATTCTGGAGTGGCTTGTACCACGACCTTCTATATTTTTGTTGAATGAATCGTGATAATTCTCTTAACTGCCGAGTATTAAATTCTACACATTTTGAGTAAACTAGGTTGGTAAAATACTTTTCCATTTCCAAGAAAATAGCATTTTTTAAAACGACATAAACGCCATTTCTGCAATCAAATATTTTTCAAAAGAACATGTGACAGAATCAGTGTAGTTCTTTGTACGAAAAAGTGTTTAAAAGTTACGGCATAATTAGATAAAAAATCATAAAAATGCGTTTTTCTCAATTTGACATCAATGGCGTTTGTTCTGTTTTGAAAAACATGGGCAGTTAAATAGTATGCTTTAAATAATGAAAATGTTCACATTTGGTAAACGTTTACAAATATTCGTTTATGAAGCGGCTTTTCTAACACGTGTACCCAATTTGGATTTGATTCATTCTTTTGCTAAATTATTACAACAAATGTGTATGTAATTTCAGTTGATAATTTTAAAAATAATATAAAACTTTATGACACGTGACTCGAAATTTGAATTAATTTTTGAACTAACTTCTTATTTTATTTATATGTTAAGATTATCTTATTAACATTTGTTACTTAAACTCTATTAAAGCATTGTAAGCTAGGTTTATAAAATAACAATAATAATAAAGTAATTTTTTATTATAGTAAACAATTATACAAACTAAAACAAATTTATTTCAACACAATAATCACATTGTTTTTTATATACTTAGGGTGCTCAGCCCACTTATTTTGAGTGAATGCCTTTTAGATAGATATGTATTTGAAATATGATAGTTTATTTTTTCAAATCTCAAGTGTCTTAATTATCAATACATGTAGCGTAATTATATAAATTATAGAAAGACAGATTGATTTTTGTCAAACAAAAAAAAAAGAGTTTTCCTTTAGAAGTT
Source organism: Culicoides sonorensis (assembly GCA_900002565.1). Classification (NCBI taxonomy): domain Eukaryota; kingdom Metazoa; phylum Arthropoda; class Insecta; order Diptera; family Ceratopogonidae; genus Culicoides; species Culicoides sonorensis. Next base: position 185,181 of record LN483588.1, read on the forward strand.
ATTATTTTTTTACAAAAGATAATTAGGTTACAAGTTTCAAAATAATTTCGCGTTTCACTCGAGCGAAAAAAATTATGGAGGATGGAGGAAATATCTTTTTAATAATTTTTTTCTAATACGGGTTTTGTTTATTTTTGAAGTGTTCTAAATACGACTAGAATTTAAATATTCTACAATCGTCGTTTTTAACCTCGAAAGTTAAAATCCTAGAATTAATTTTGGCATTTGCAAATATTGCATACAAGAGTTTGAAGTTCCGTTTGTGTTTTTTAAAAATATACAAAAAAAAATAAGTAAATCACGCATGTTAAAAAAAATAACTTCAGAAAAGTAATGGGAATGAACGCGAAATTATTTTGAGTTTTGTAAAACTAAAAGACAGACTAACTAAAAATAACGAAAAAAGAAAGTTTTGAAAATGAAATAAAATATAGTTTCAGAAGAAATGATAGGACAACAATGTCTAAAAAGGCTGTAGTACCTTTAATTAGAATAACGAGAAATATTATATTAAAGGTATAATAAAAAATTTTTGTTTTCTTACATTTTTCTTTGAAAGAAAATATATATCAAAATAATTAACATATATTTCTTTTAATTTTTTTTATTCTTTATTTCATATCATATTTCATATATATATATATATAATCATACATATTAAAAGAGTTTATTTAAACAGTAAATTTACAAATTTGGCAGTAAAAATCTTTAAAACTTGGGTTTTTGAGAAACAAATTCAAAAATTAGGTTGAACAAAGGAATAATGTATTTGTAAAGTTGAAATCGTGTCTGCTGACATAATTTATTCATATTTGGATAACATTTGGTTGGAGGCTAAGCTAATTGTTCTACAATTCTTACAACTATTTCGATCCGATTACCGCTAATAAAATAAAAAAAAAACAATTGTTAAATATTTTTATTATGTATTAGAACGTATACATTTTTCCATAAATTTATAATTACACTATACAACAAATACGCGAAACCTGAGCCTCCGAGTCGAGGCTTTTACTGGCGTCACTTATGATCAAAATAAGTAAATTGGCATTCAAGAAATTTCCCTAGGACGTCAGGTTCCTGAGATAAGCCCATAGGGTCATTGAGGCTCTTTAAAGCATAATATTTCATAAAAACGGATTTTTTTATGAGTCAGAACTTGAAAAAAGAATGTTAATTATGTTTAAAATGTATTTAGCGTACAAAAGTTTCATTACACAAAGAAAAAATGCACAATTTTGGTGAATTTTGTAATTTTTGTGTTTTCCAACTCTTGTTTGCATAACAGAATTTAGGGAAAATTGTCAATTTTTTCGCTTGAACATGAAATATATTTACGTCAAATACTTTTTAAACTATTTTAACATTCTTTTTTTTTAATTCTAACTCATAAAAAAATCCGTTTTTATGAAATATTATGTTTAAAGAGCCTAAATGACCCTATGGGCCTATCTCAGGAACCTGACGTCCTAGGGAAATTTCTTGAATGCCAATTTACTTATTTTGATCATAAGTGACGTCAGTAAAGGCCTCGACTCGGAGGCTCAGGTTTCGCGTATTTGTTGTATAGTGTTATGTATTCATCATCGTTTTTTACAAACTTCAATTAGAGTAGATGAGACAGGAAAAACATTATGTATAAAATAAAAAAAAAAATTGTTGTAGAATAAGTGTTCTTAAACATGACATGCATAAGAGTGGTGTTGAATCACTTTGCACAGAATGATGCTTTCATTCAAAGCGTGAAACAAATTTGATTTTTTATTAAGTAAATTAAAGAAAATAATGAACGTCTTTCCGAAAAATGAGATATTTGGTGTAACTTTTAAAAATTAAGTTCAATGTTTAATATCAAATTAAACAGATACTAAGCGTCTTCATAATTCAGATTGAATAACTTAAAAAAATACACTTAAACGGGTAATTAATGTATCCAGATTAAATTGATTGATTTTTCTTCCTTAACTACGACTAAAAAAAACTAGTCAGTCACTACGATTTGGTTGAAATTTTCAATTAGGAGTGGTATTTCAATTTCAATTTCAATTTATTAATCATTTCATGTTCTACAATTGGTAATTAACCACTCCAGTGACTTTTGGTCTATGAAGGAGTTGGTTCTCTTAAAATTAAATAAATTTAACAAATAATTAAGTACTAACTAGTATCTGTCGCGAATATGTGAGAGTGTCACGCCGTATAGTCATTAACCAAGTCCAAGAGTCCCACCAGCCCACCACTACATCGGCTACTTCTTTTCATTTGCACGAACTCACTGGGATGAATCTCCTTTGCTTCGGGATAGACGCCTAGAGCCCTAACAAGTGCAAGTATCCCAGCCAGTGAGCGTTATAACTTAATGACTATCAGAAGGTTTTGCGTAGTGCTACTTCCTTTCGATTTCTCGAACTCTCAGGGATGAATCTCCTTTGCTTCGGGATAGACGCCCAGAGCCCTAACAAGTGCAAGTATCCCAGCCTGAGAGCCTTCAAGCGTTCAGTCACAACAAAGTTTTGCCTTTTGATGTAGAATTATGTGAATCTGCCTTCCTGTAAAAGAATTCCCCCGCAGCAGAGTCCCTCCAAAAAACAAGGCTCACAAAATATGACATTGAGTTGGTGCAATCAAAAACTCGGAAGATGGCATTCAAGAGATCAGATTAGTCCTGATAAGTTCTGCGGCTGAAGTAAGTATTTTTTGACTTCTTTCACAAAGATCTTTGTTGAGTTTATTTTTCTCAATTGTTGTGGGAGTTCATTGAAAAATTCAGGCCCAATGTATGACATTTGCGGTTTTCCCTTATTCGTACGAACCTTTTTCTGGAACAGCTTAAAATTATCTCTTAAGCGGCTTATTCCCGTGTTGAAATACAGGGGCTCATAGTGATGGATCTCTCCGTTCAGTGATAGTTTCACATGTTTCAACACGGCAAGTTTATAAAGACCATCAATGGGGAGGATATTCTTGGCAAAATCATTGTATGGTCATTTGAGGAAGGCCGAACACAATCTTAAGTGCACGTTTTTGAAGGATTTTCAGAGGTTTCAAATGTATTTGAGCAGCAGTACCCCATATGTTCACCATATACAATAAATGGCTGTGTACAAGTGAAAAATAAATGTTCTTGAGAACCTCTCGAGGAACAAAGTCCTTAATCTTGAACATAGCACCCACAGCACAGCTGATTCTAGATGCAATAGTTCGACAATGCTCGCCTAAATTAAGGCTCGAATCTAGGGTCATGCCGAGGTAAATAAATGAAGAAACTCTTTCAATTGGTTCCCCTTTCACGTTCACACAGACTGGATCTTCAATTCGAACATTATAATGATGAAAATGCATGTACTTTGTTTTCTTCCTGTTCATTGTAAGTGAGTTTGTTTCAAAGTAATTAGAAGGCAATTCATTCGGTTCAGATTATCGAATGTGGATCGTCTAGAGTAAAAGAGAGCGGCATCGTCGGCATAGAGGAATATTTCACCATTAAGATTTAGGGATTGAACATCATCAATAAACATAAGGAAAAGAGTGGGACCAAGAACTCATCCTTGTGGGACACCATATTGAATGACCGATGGAGCACTGAACACGTCATTCAGGTAAACCATTTGCTTTCTCTCATTGAGGTAGCTAGAGAAGAGATCCCATACAACCCCCCTTATTCCAGCACGGTGCAGTTTTTCAAGAAGTTTTCCATGATGTACTGAATCAAAAGCCTTTGTGAGGTCAATGAAAAGTCCGGAGACCAAACTGACCTTTTTATCGTCGAGACGGTTTTGGAGATAATTCATGACTTCTGTCACAGATGCAACAGTGTTGCAACCTTTTCTGAAGCCGAATTGAGCTTTTCTGAAAAAATTGGACGCTTGAAGAAATTGCATGAAGCGATGGTTCAAGACCCTTTCATAGACCTTATTCAGGGATGGAAGGATGGAAATCGGCCGAAAATTTCCAAGGTTTTCCTTTGGTCCACCCTTGTAAATTGGAACAACTTTGGCGGTCTTCAGTATTGAGGGATAAATACCGGATTCAAAGCATTTATTAATGCAGAAAGCCAAATACGGTGCCAATACATGGGCTGTATTCTTCAAAACAAGATTGGACACACGATCATATCCAGAAGACTTATTTGGGTCCAGATTACAGTATTCTTTCAGTATCTCAGATTGAAAAACTGGGTTCAAAAACATACTGTTAGCTGAAGATACATGACCTTCATATCCTAAAAAAGGTGAGCCATTCTTGAGTGACACATTGAAGAGGTGAGTTAATGCCATTGGTTCAGTATGTTTCTTAATGAGATCAATTGATATCAAATCAACGCCTGGTGACTTCTATGGTTTCATAAGCTGAATAATGTTCATCACTTCATTTTGATTTGTACATTGGTCATCAATACACATATAGTTGAAGAATAGTTTATTGTAACACTATGTTCAGTTGCTTCAATCATGGTTAGATTATATTTGACTGAATAACTATATTTTGAAGTTGTACGACGAAATAATATAAGTAAATAAGTAATTTATCAAAATTTTTGAATTTTAAAAAATTTAATCTGAAAATCTACTTCATACTAGGCCAATTAAATCCTCTATGGGGAAAACCTAATGATTCAGATTACCTAAAGTATTGGTACATATAAGTCTCCATATAGTAAAAAATAAGCTTTACGTTATAATTCTATATAGTGAATAGTCAGTTTCTATGGATCTACAGTTTCTATAGATACTGACTTGTCACTATATAGAATTATTGCGTACAACTTATTTTTTACAATATGGGGACTCATATGTTCTTCAACCGTCATACGCCACTGTATCAGAAAAAAACATTAAGAGAAAATCGTCAGTCTGTAAATGTCCGTAAACTATCCGTAAATCCGTAAAAACCGTTAAAATCTGTAAACTTCGTAAAGTCCGTAATTATTTTGTATGGAGAAATATTTACGAACTTTACAGATCAAATTTGATCAGTAAAGTATGTAAATAATCCGTAAATAAACGACAAATATTTGTTTATTTTGCAAAACAAGTTTTTATTCATTTTTTGAGTTATTTAAACAAATTCAAGGCGATAAATTAAATCTTTGTGCTTTATTTTGCAATAAAATGTCACAAGTGCAGGTAAAATTTTATATTTTGTTAATTTAACAAGGTTTTTCAAATAAGTATCATGCATTTTAGTTAGAAAGTACCACGACGAAAGCGAGCATCAAGTTTGTAAAAATAAGATTTTCTGAATTAAAAGGTCCTCCAATAATTCAATTACTTCTTGTTTTTTAGTTTTAGACGGCATTTTTTCTTATGTTTTGATGAGATAAAATTGTTTACGGAAACTTTACGAATATTTTAGATAGGTCGTTCACGCCATGTTCCCGTAAATTGATTTACAAAGTTTATAAATTCCGAAGTTTAGGGACTTTACAGACTGACGAGTTTTCCCTTATTTTTGGTTTTTGGGCTTGGCGCCAACTTGTACGTATGTAGAGCTATACGTTTGCAGTTTCTCATTTCGTTACTTGAATTTGAGGTCGAAAAAAATTGACTGAAATTGGGCTAAAATTGAAATAGCCCAAATCCCCAAGCGCCTTATTTATATAGAAAAAAAAAGGTTAAAATTAAAATTATTTGATTTCGAAATTTGCCAATTCGTTCAATAGTCTTTATATGCAACACTTCTGTAAAAATTTAAATAAAGTTGTTCAGTCTATTTATTCTGAAAAATTAGAACGCCTTTTATTTCATATGATAAAATGTTTAATGTCTAATTGAAGACTTATTAATAATATATTGATTTTATCTTAACATAATAACTCTTATATATAAATCCACCACTACTTTCCAAAATGACATGTGGTACCTTTAAAGTCTATTACTCGCTTATTTATTATTAAATTTCTTATAGCATTTTGATTATTAGTTGCGTTTGTATTCCAATAATTAAATTACATCCCCTAACTCTAAAGTTAATAATAGTATAGATGTGACATTTATGATTTTATGTGACTTTTATTTAAAACACGATATTGTGATTTTTATAATAGATAATAATATCAAATCACAACAATATCTTTTGATTAAAATGTAACCATAGCACTACCGAAGTAGATCTTTATCTTTTATGCAATTTAAAATATAACACGCTGCTTGTATTTTGGTTGTCCCTGGCTAACATTATTCAACTTATTGAAAAACTTAATAAAAATAATATCCTTGTGATTTCATTGTGTACAATGAGAAGTACTGTAAAGTGTAAGATGAATGATCTTTGTTATTAAAATTATAAATTCAAATAAAAAATAATTAACAAGTTTGATAGCATACTAATGACCGGAACCATTAAACTACACTTGTAATCTCTTTATGCGCTATTTATGTCAACACGCAGAAGCATAGTAATTGTTAAATATGTTTTTTTTTTCAAGTTTTGTTAACGCAAGCGTTTATAATAAAAAGATGAAGAGGGTGGAGTCACCCTCATTAACTTTTATTATCTATTCATTGTTTTGGTATTGAACTTCTATTGTTAAGTCAAAGTTAAACAACTCTGAGTCGTTTTCATTTTTAACGCTTACGCCGTTTAGATTTCATGGATTTAAAAAAAATAAAATAGATCTAGTTAAGACAAAGTTCCAAGGACGTATTTTTTTACTCAGCTACTTCTACTCTTAAAATTTATAAAATTTTGTGTGTTTTTGGCCAGTTGACTATTTTAAAGAAAATAATTTTTTTAAAATAGATGTTTTGAAATCCCCTAGAATTGACGGTGGTAATATTTTTCATTTGTCATACCTTTTCCTTTCAGTAGCAAAATAAAGAACTTTTTGTTGGTAAATTTATAACGAATACACGAAAATTTTTATTTTGCTCCATAACGAAACCATTATGCTGGTACTTTTGAGGAGAAAGTAATAAGAAATATCTTAACGTGTAGATTTTACAGTCTACATAATTTTTCTATATGTGGCTTTCCATTCTAAAATGAGTGCCAATCACAACTTTTTTATTTTCTACATATTTTGCCAATTCGACTACACCATCAAAAACAAACATCATAATTATTCCGTACCATACCATTAATTACAATAAAAAAATTGAGTTGTGAAATTTTAAATTTATATCATTTATTACGTCTACTTTTAGCGCATTTCTTGAAAATGCAGGTATTGTACGCGGTCATGGTGTTGGTCTGTATTGAAAAAATTTCGCCAATCATTGAAAAAATGTCGCAAATCATGAAAAAATTTCGCCAAAATCAGTAAAAACGATATAAAATCTAAAAAACGATATAAACTTCAAAAAACTATGTAAAATCCAAAAACGCCCAAAAAAATATAAAATTCAAAAAAAAGGAAATTAAACACAATTAAACTATATTTTTGAAAATTTTGTTTGGGTCTGTGTTAAATTTTGATAAAATTAACAAATTCTTTACATAGAAATGCGCTCGTGCTTATCGTTCACGATCACGTTTTAAATTTTTAGGATTCAACTTGTTTTAAACGATTAGATTTGATTTAGAGGTTCTTTGGAGGTCTATTACTAATTTGAAAAAAAAAGTACAGGAAGGTGAAAATCAAAAGTTGCGAAAAGATAATGTTGCAGTTTGAATATTTTTTTGATTAAAAATGTTTGGAGTGAAAATTTATTACAAACATGTAAAACATCATTGAATGCTTTCAATAATATTATTAATAAATAATAATTGATTGCAAAATTAACAGAATTAAAATGTTTTGCGAAATTATTTGAATGCATGTATTTCAAAAATCATTCAGAAATCTCTGCACACGGTACGGGAGTATCTATTAAACTCGAGTATACACGGTACATAAGTTTCATCGATGTGATTATCTGAAACAGAAATACTAAGATAAAAATTCTTGTGTGATTTTTTTAACGCTAGGTGCACATGAACTATTAAACATGAAAATGTTATTTTTTATTTTATGTTTGAAGAACAGAGGAAGAAGTTCTTTCCTCAAGAAAATAAGAACACATACTGACACTCAGTTCCTAGCTCAACAGTTAAGTTTAATATTTTGTGTCTATTGCCATACACAACTTATAATTAAAATTTTGCACTCAGAGCCAGGAAACGATCGTCTAAGGGTGCTTTTTGAATTAAAAATGAATAAATGTAATTATTAAATTAAAAACATGAATGGGCGTTTGTAAACAAACATTTGGAATTTGCTATTGCTAATTCATTCATTTTTTTCTTTTATTCCAATATCATATTTTTACTATTTGATTTTGCTCAGTAATAATTATTACTTAACATTTTGAAAAAAATGTCTTCAAATGGAAATTCCTTTTGTGGGCGCATTTTATATATAAAAAAAATAAGTTTGGCGTTTTTCGTTTTAGAAAATTGTGTTCGCTAAAATTTTTTACAGCTAATTGAAGTTTTAGAGCAATTTTCCAAAGAGATTCAAAAATAGGGCATCGTTTTTATGGATCCTTGGCCTTACTATGCGTCTAAAACACCAAATAAATAGTATTTTTTGAAAGATTGAACAATTTTCTTTAAGAATATAAAATTTGCAATTTTTTTGAACCATCTCTAACCAAAATAGGGGTGTTCAAAGTGAAAAAAACGACACTTTTCTTGTAAAATATTAAATTTTACGGCTAATTAAGTCAAATAAGACTTTGTAATTGCAAATAATTTATATTTTTGGACAATTTTCTTTAAGAATATTATACTTGCAACTTTTTTGGATCCATCTTTAACCTCAGTAAAGATGTTGAAAGTAAAAAAATATTTTGATGAAGTGAAATAAAGTAAAAATAGATCAATGTTATAAATTAATTTATTGAAATTTGTTAATAAATAGTAAAGTTATTTGTTTTTATTTATATCAAAGTATGTGGTCTTTCTATCGTAAAGAGTTTGTCTTTTATGAGTAATAGGATCGGTCTCTCTTAAACGCCGTTCACTTTGATCACCCCTATTTAGGTTAGAGATGGTTCACAATAATTGCAAATTTTATATTCTTAAAGAAAATTGTCCAATCTTTCAAAAAATACTATTTATTTGGTGTTTTAGACGCATAGTAAGGCCAAGGATCCATAAAAACGATGCCCTATTTTTGAATCTCTTTGGAAAATTGCTCTAAAACTTCAATTAGCTGTAAAAAATTTTAGCGAACACAATTTTCTAAAACGAAAAACGCCAACTTCCATTTGAAGACATTTTTTTCAAAAAGTTAAGTATTATAATTTTGTACATAATATATTTTTATCCAAATTAAATAAAATATTAGTTGAAATTCTTTGCACAGAAACTTTCATTTATAAAATTCCAACTTTACAGAAGTGTGGCCCTACATTAAAAATGAAAAAAAAATATTTATGTAAACACCGTAAAATTATGTTTATGGAAAATGGAATAGAATTACATGTTAAAAAAATATATTTTTAGCTTTAGTGAAAAATTGAGGAAAAATCTGGAAAATTAGATTTTAATCAGAATTATTTTTTTTTATTTATCGAAAAGTTTATCAAAATAACTTATATGTTATATATTTTTTATACATTTTTTTTAACCTTTAGATTTCGTCGAGGTAATGCAATCTGAATATAATAATGTTTCTGAAACCTAATTATTACAGTAGATATAGGTTTAATATTGTAACCAAATGAAGGCTTTAAAGGGTTAATCTAGGGGAAATATGATTGTGTATTTGCACAATAATTAATCTGAGATACTTATTTTTTGAAAATATTATAGATAATTTCCACCTTAAAACCACCACATCGATTCTTAACTGAATTAAAAGGAAATTTTTACCTTTTTTTATGGTGAAAATACGTAAAACTCAAATATGACAACTTTTGTGAGGCTTTTTTCTCATATTTCTGTATGTTACCCATCAAAAAGTTGTATTGAGTAAATAAAGATAGGAAATAGAGCTTTCATTTCATAAAAACTTGGCGCAGAAGAAGACCGGGTTAACCCATTAATTCCCGATGAAAAACTAATTTTCCCGACTCTTTCGATATATTCCTCTGAAGTGGAAAAAATGTTCTTCTACAAGTTGTAGGTCTCGTCCAGCGGATACGATTTGAGTATAATAATTATAATATAAAATGAGTAATGAAGCTTAAACCTAAAATACGTCTTAAATGGTTAACCCATAAGAAGAGTATATATGCCATGGTATTTTCGTGATGGAGACCAATAGGAATTTCTACTATGAGCATATAAATAAAATCGGAAACTATGATTTCCACACTCGATCCCTTTCATATGTAACTATCCCAATATTTAAAACGGGACACACTTCAAAAACCTTTTGGGACACTACAAAAAGATTGAAAAAACGGGACATGTCCCAGGAAAACGAGACGGATGGCAAAATTATAGTGATAGAATCTATAATTTATAAAACTTATGATTTAGGTAAATAACATTTTAACAGCGGAAATTTTTAATGTTAAATTAAAACAAATTAATCTCTTACCCATTCATATTTTTGTAATGTCAAAACAAATATACTTTTTTGTTCCAATTTATTCGTTGCCTTTTAAGCAAAAAAATCAATTTAAGAAAACCAATATGTTTTTATAAAAAAATTGGTTTAGTGATATTCATGAAATAGTTTTAAATTATAAATATTTACAAATTTTAATGGTAACATAAAAAATTTATTCTATTTTTAAGGTAAATCAATTATGAAGGTAACTCTTATCATCTCCAATCACGTCAACCTCACTACAATCTTCATCGGATTCGATTTCACTGTAGCTTTTTGTATCATGACTGTATTGTGGTAACCTTACAAGTAAATTTAATGAAGTTGACGATGAACTCCGGTGATTATTTCCAACATTATTTCCATTTATTTTATTTTGACTATTTCCTATTTTGAAAACAAAAATCGTTCGATACATAGTTTTTTTGTGTATAGAAATATCATACCAGAGTGTGTTGCTTCCTTCCTTCTCAGTTGTTTTTTATGTTTCATTCGTCTATTTTGAAACCAGGTTTTTACTTGGGTTTCTGATAACCCCAGGGCAGATGCTAGTTCTACTCTTTCTGGTGTGGACAGATATCTTTGAGCTTCAAAGCGCTTTTCAAGTCCGGTTAGCTAAAATCAAAGTAAAGATTAACATATCATTTTCATTTGAAATGAGTGCAAAAATTTAATATTTTTTTAAAGTGAAAAAATTAAAATTGATTCATATAATATTTAAGTTTTGTCATGATAAAAAATTAGTCAAATCTTTGTTGCTTTTTTTACGTCTTAAAGTTCGGTTTGGGATAAACTTAAGACAAAAAGAAAATTTTATTAGATTAATCATTTCAAATTACAATACATACAATGTGGAAGGAAATATTTGACATATTTGCATATAGACAGTATTTCAAATAGACCTTCTTACAAAAATTTTGTCTTAAAATTAGATGGTCATAAAGTATTCGGGTATCTTTTTTATATAATCTAAGTACTAAGCAGATACGATTAATAATAATTTTTTTTCAAATACCTGAGGGTCACTAAACACTGTTCTTGCTTTACGACGCCTGCAATGTCTCAAAGCATTCATTCCCATTCCCAACCCGATTGCAATGTCTGGCACAGGACATCCAGTAAAAAATCCTAACAATAAATTAAAAATCAACTTAACTTACAAACACTTTTTTTTTTTTATTTTATAATAAATTATAGAAAATGTTTATTTTTTTTGTAATGAACAAGTTTTTAAATCAATTATAAACGAGAAATAACCTTTGAAAAACAAATTGAATGTATTCAAAACAATCCGTTTGGTGAATCTTAAAGGTGATAAAAACTGTGATTAATTAATTACCTTGTGATAAAAAATATGGGTCAAGGCTTTTGTAACCAGTTGCTGTGGGTGTTAAATATGAACCCAACATTTGAATGTATGCAGGGTCATAAGATCCTGTTGAATATATTGATGCATTTGGTGATTCTTGAATCATATATTTACCATCTGCTGTTTTATTGACATTACTGGAAATTAAATAAAATATAAATGATTTTACAGTCATGCAAAGCGAAATTGTATTTTTCCGTTAAAATATATTTGTACAGACCCGATTCTATTTTTAAATTAGATGAGACATTTTCTCTCACACTGAGAAAATGAGTAAGAACAAAAAATATTTTCTTTACATGTCACAATTTTAGTAAATTTATAAAAAAAAATATTTTAGCTTTATTTGTTATTTAAAATAATATAGAAAATAAAATGTGTACAAAAACAAATAACTCATTTTCATTAGCTTGTCCTTTATGTTGTCAAACAACTTTTAAATCAGTTGAATCACTTAAGATAAATTTAATGAAAGTAGTAAGCGGACCTCTTAAATGCCCCATTTGCGAAGAAGTTGTGTTTGGTTTAGACAAATTAACATTACACTTATTTGCTCATTCGTTATCGAGTGAAGATCAATCAACCGAAAGTAAGCCTTTTTCTACAAACGACCTCATGTCTGTAAGAAAAGCGAGGATTAAGATATCAGAGCAGAACAATAAAAAATCATCAAATGACAAAAATATCATAGAAAAAAAAGTGATTTCCAATCGCCAATGTGAGATGTGTTGCTTAACTTTTGAGAATGCAGATTTAATGAAAATACACTCGAGTTTGGTGCATAGTATAAAAGATGAGGAGAATGTTAAAACTTCGGACTTGAAATATCCTTGTAATTTATGCTCAAAATCATTCAAAATGAAAGCATCATTAAGAATTCATTTAAAGGTTGCCCATTACGGTTTTTCTATAAATGATAAACATATCGAACCGAAATCACAGTATGCTTCTGTAGACACTTCTGCAAATTCTTCGATGAAAAATGACCAAAAAAAAGTTGGTTTATTAAAAACAATTAGTGATAATAATTCATGCGAAATATGTGGAAAATCTTTTACCACTAAGTATTTCCTCAAAAAACATAAAAGGCTACATACAGGTAAATGAAATCGTATACAAACAGCCTTCAGTTTATCATCATAAAGCTTTATATATTATCAGGTGAACAACCATATTCATGTAACATTTGTCAAAAAACATTTACATTTCAACAGTCGTATCATAAACACCTTTTGTACCATAACGATGAAAAGCCACACATTTGTACCGTTTGCAACAGGGCTTTTAAAGAATTATCGACATTGCATAATCATGAACGAATTCATAGTGGAGAAAAACCGTGAGTAATACTAAGAAATGTTCATAACTATCATTAACAATTGTTTATTTTAGATTCAAATGTGAAACTTGTGGTAAATATTTATAAAAAAATATTTCTGTTTAAATGAACAACATTTTTAATATTATATCTGAATTAGGCTTATAAATTAACTCATTCGACTTAATGTAGAATTTAGTTTCAAGTCAAAAAATTTTAAGCCTACTTTTCGATATTTTGCAAAATTCGAGCAATATTTTTAGTAAAATGTGTATTGTTGTCAAATTTTACTAATTACAACTAAAATTTTGTATTTTTATGAAAAATATCAAAAATTCTCATTTTCATGAAAAATCGGTCAGAAGAAGTTTATTTCGAGCTTTTTCGTATTTGATAAAACTAAACATTCTTAAGAGGAATTATTATGGTATAAAACATAAGATATTCAAGTCTATCGATTGTATTTTTTGCAAACCTTCAATAATTAAAGTCCATGTTTTGTGAAAGGAAAACTTTTTCTGGAAAAAATTTAGAAACATATAAATTAAATAATACTTCTGTTATTATATTCCCTATTTTTCTAATATTGTACTTTTTGATCGTTTTAACAAAAAAAGAAATTTTTTCTATATTGTTAATACTTTGTTCTCGAACATTTCTGACAGATTGAAAGACTTTGAAATGAAAAAGAAAATATTAAATAAAATCAAAAATACTATCAAGAATTCTAAATATATTAACTATAATAATTTTAACATCATAGAAACCGTTCCCACTAATTTCAAAATGTTTTGCCACCTGCTCACCCTCAGGAAATGTCTAAAAAGTCAAAATTTTGACACATTTGCCTAACAGAGTGCTCAACTGTTCAAAATATTCGAAAAATCAGGCTGTTCAAATTTTCATTTTTTTGCTCGTCAGCAGCATGAAATAAAGAATAGTAATGAAGATATGATTCAAAAAAATTTTTGGTAAATAACGTCTCCTAGAAAAATTTTAAAGTTATAGTTAATAACACTAATTTTCAAAAATATTTTTTCACCCCTCTTAGAAAATTTCAACTAAGAACAAATCAAAATTTAGACGCATGTCAAGATTAAAATAAGATTCGCCAGTTTTATCATAAAATACCAAATAAAAAATTTTTAAAACCAAAATTTTAATGTAATGGAAAAAAATTTATTTAAGTAACGGATATATCCGGAAATTAACAAAAAATAAAACGAAAATTTCAAAATCAGAAAAATGAAGGATTGTTATGAAATTTTCATTTCTTTATTGGTTTATTCATTATTATGTTATTCATATTCCCTCTTCACTTTTGAGTAATAAATAATAAGTAGGAGACGATAAATAAAAAAGAAAATTGGAACAACCTTATTTATAATTTCAGGAAAATGTTTTAGACAACGCGTCTCTTATTTAGTACACCGTCGCATTCATACAGGTATGCTTTAAGGTTCTAAAAACCGTAGTTTTTCTTAATTATATTTTTTTTTTAGGAGTTATGCCATATTGCTGTACTGCGTGTAATAAAACATTTAGATACAAAGTTTCGCAACGCACTCACAAATGTACGGTGCAACCTCCAGGAACAGTTATTCGAAAATCAGGAGATCTTTTACAAAAACTCTTAAATAATGTTACATTAAACTTGAATTCTCAGCACAATCTCGAATACCATATTGATTCAACGTCTAGTGAAAATGATTTAAATCATATATCTTTGGACGATTTAGTAAACGAATCATGTAATAAAATGGGTTTAGGGCACTGGAATAGTGATATAGGAGAAACACATCTGAACGAAATTACTTCAAATTTTCAAAGTATCCCATCACCAACAACCTATATGGAAAATTTAAGTATAAATGATGATAATGGATTAATTTCAACAAAAACACAAGCCAGAAGCAAATCGGATTAAAAAATTGATCAACGCTTAAGGTTAATAGTTGTCAATTTAAAATTTGGATTATAATATTATCAAATAATTATCCTTTTCCATCTCCAGCATTTTCCGTCGCTTTGAAAGAGCTGCGAATATGATAAGAAGTTTTACCAACTGATACAGTTAGCCTTGAATTTAATGAGCAAATTATTTCTTTGTACGTTTAGGTTTTTTCATTTCTTAGATAAAATGTTTTTATATAAAATAGTTGGAGTAGAATTTTATTCAAATAATTTTTTTTGTTTAAGTTACAAACTCAAATAATGAGACTACTTCGCTCGGTAGACGAAATTTTAAGTAAAAGAAGTCTTAAACTAGCTGTATTAACTTTTTGGTTAATATTATATTTCTACTGATACTAGTCAATTTATTGCATAATTTATAAGTACGTACATAGAATAATATCTGAAATATTGATAAATTACAAAAACAAATATTCAATTCAATTTATTATCACTTGGATTATAAAATAACTAAGAAACATATCAATGTAATACTGAAATATTTCTAATGAATGTTGAAACGAAAAATAAAAATTAAATTTTAGTTTTTTAGTGCTTTTGAGGATATGAAAAAAATAAATAAAGCGAATATAATTGATAGTAAACTTGATTAAAAAATTTTATATATGTCCAAATTTTACGATTGCTTGTAGGTTTTGGAAACACTTTGAAGGAGTGGTGTGTACACCGACACTAACATCCAAGTTTATTCATATCCTTTCTTACTGTTCTCTAAGGTAAGAAGTTCTATATTATGCGCAATCAATAAGCTAGGTTCAAATTCTAAATACTGTTTTTCATATACTTTTTGCAAATGAAAAATTTTTTAATATTCAATTGATAAAAAAATTTCATTAATAAATTTACTAAATAATTCATTTTTAGTTATAAAATTTGAAAGTTTTATATGAATTTATATTCCATAGAATAATTATTATAATACTGTAAAGTAGATAAATCTAATATACGATGACCTTCCGTATGTTGACGAAATAATAAAATTAAAAACCGTATATTGACGAAAAAAACATTCAAATTTAGCGTTTATTGAAGAAAAATAGAAGTTCAAAAATTTATTAGAAATTTGAGTAAAATTTATACATTGACAAACCTATTTTTGCTTTGAAATAAGTACTTATGTGAAAAACATTTAAAATGCTAATATTTAGAAATGAATTTAGTGATTAGAAATGAAAATATATGAATTTTTCTTTATTTTTTATTCAAAAACGTCCATATTTAATAGACAATTTCAGTGTCTACGCGATTTAAATTATCTACGTTTTTAATGCTTATTCAAATTTTTT
>LN483588.1:201710-225760 GCA_900002565.1 Culicoides sonorensis
AAAACTACAAAACGTAGAAAAAATTCTAAATATGTTTTGGAAAGATCTGAAGAATATCTTTATTAATTATTTATAATATTTTTTAAAAAGTATTAAATTCATAATTAAATTTCAATTTAAAACACTGTTTTGCCATTTTTTAGTATTGGGACGTGATAAATTTTTATTTTTTTTCTATGATTCTGTAGCTTTCATATCCAGCAATCGATTTATTTTGGTTTTGGTAAAAGGTTCCTAAAACTTTTAAAGATACAGAGCCTAAAAGCGCGATTTAATTACAATTTTTCATTAAAACAGTTCAAATCGTGATATTTCATACAAAAACAAGAATATTCATACTTTTGGTGATTCATTTAGGTGTCTTATGTTACTCAAATGTTTGGTACGCATCATTAAAAACTCTTTTTTTGATAAAATTGTAATTAAATCGCGCTTTTAGGCTCTGTATCTTTAAAAGTTTTAGGAACCTTTTACCAAAACCAAAGAAAATCGATTGCTGGATATGAAAGCTACAGAATCATAGAAAAAAAATAAAAATTTATCACGTCCCAATAATAAAAAATGGCAAAACAGTGTTTTAAATTGAAATTTAATTATGAATTTAATACTTTTTAAAAAATATTATTAATAATTAATAAAGATATTCTTCAGATCTTTTCAAAACATATTTAGAATTTTTTCTACGTTTTGTAGTTTTCGAGATATCACAAGTCAAAAAATGGCCCCGCGCGCCATTCGCGAAATTTCAAAGCGCGATATTTCGAGAACGTGTGTACGAAAAAAAAATTTTTTTTGCAGGGATGCTTAAAATGACATAAAGAACCAGTGTACAAATTTATAGCAAAAAATAAAGGCATCGGAAATTTTATTTATATTTCTCCCCTTATGTGAAAAACATTTAAAATGCTAATATTTAGAATTGAATTTAGTGATTAGAAATGAAAATATATGAATTTTTCTTTATTTTTTATTCAAAAACGTCCATATTTAATAGACAATTTCAGTGTCTACGCGATTTAAATTATCTACGTTTTTAATGCTTATTCAATTTTTTTCCGTTACATCGTATATTAGAATTATCTACGTTACAGTAATACTTTAAATTGAATAAATCGGTTGACTCATATTTTTTTTTCGTTTATATGTTATAAATTTGTCAATCCTTTTCTCAAATTAGTGAAATTGACGATTGTTTTTTTTTAAATTCTCCAAATTCATACATAAAATAATGATACATAAAATTAATTAATGATACTAATATTTAAAAATATTTAACATGATGTTTTCACCTTATATTTAATTCACTTTCTTTGTTAATTAATGATTTTCTCGGCACATTTTTCATTTCAGAAATAATGTTATTTTTATGATCTATATTTTTCATTACATTAAAATTATTATTTTTTTCATTCAATATATCATCAATAGAAAATGTAATCTTTGGAGTTTTTTGTGCAAGAGTTTTTATTTCACTGCTGGTTAGTGATGTCATTTTGATGTTCAGCTAAAATTTATATATATAGGTATTATAACAATTGATGAATTATAGGTAAAATTTTTAAATTTAATTAGTAGATGATTAAAATTCTTGAACTTAATTGATATAAATGTAGCACAAACAGCAATATATGTACTCGTTACTCGACGTTTAAGAGATTTATGATCGTTTAGTTAATAATCGGTTTACTGGAACAAATTTTGGTTTATAAAAGTGAAAAATGTGCAAATTTCTACTGTAAAACATACCAAACATTTATTTCTTATTTCCTTCCCTAACAGTTTTAAACGGGATCATGTTGTATTGCCATTTTATGTGCATGTCGGAATATATAGATAGGAGAGAAAATAAAACACACCCCCTTTTCTTTTAGAATCATTTTAAATTGCTAGATACAATTATAGAAGTCAATATGGTGCAAGGAACTAAAGTTTTTTTGAATTTGTTTGTTTGTAAAGAATTCAAGTTTATAAAAAATTTTCACTCTTTCTTGTTGAATCATACTATAAAATCTTAATATATAACGAGATTTTGATAAAATTCATAAAATTTTTTTAAAATAGTATGATAAAAACAATAAGCAAATCCTAAATGATATCAGAAGGTTATTTTTATTAAGACATTGGCTGCAAATCGTAATGAAGTAATTTGTATTAATCGCTCAAAGTTAATATTAATTAATCGAATGAAAGCAAAATTCTCTAACAAAACTGTGACCTGTATGTTTCCATGAACCTATTCGAGTTAGTTGAAATGAAATCAAAAGTATTGGCTTGAATTTTAAAAAAAAAATATTATTTAACGACATTATAAAATTAATTTTAAAGATTTCGCTGTTAAAATGAATAAGTTAGTTTAGATTTATATGCAACATTAGTATTAACAAGTGAAAAAGGACGATTCAATTGTGAAGCAGAAGCCACACCCTTAAATATAGTATCACCAAACAATTTGATTATTCAAAATATCTGAGTCCATAGATATGCGCGATAAATACTTCTCTCTTTATTTTAAGTTTTATAACTTTGAAGTAACTTTATTGATGACTTTTTGAATTCAATATAAGAAATAAAAAAAAATATGACGTACAAATCTCGAGAAAGAATAAATATTTTAACATTAATTCACTCAACTTTGAATCACACTTACTACTACTTTATCCATTATATCCTTGATCCTTATAATTTACGTACAGAGCGCTTTATAATTTTTCCGCTATCTATACACTTACGTAAATTATAAGGAGTTTACATAGGGGACATCAAACAACTGCAGTATGACCCAACTTTATGTGGAGATCACTTTATAGAAGTTACGTTACTCGTTAACATGGTTTTGGTATGAATGGTACGGTACGGATTTGAATGGGGTTCGGGATCGAATTGAAATAAAGATAATGGATACGAATTATACATAATAATGCTCTTTATTATTTTATTGAAAAATAAACCCATAGAGAACGAAAAAAATATGATACATAAAAATTACATACATAATTTATAAATTGAAAATTTTAACCAAATATTAGATTTATATTTTTAACATGATTTAAAAAATAATTATGATGATCATCATTTGATCTTTAAAATTTACGTTTTAACTACGATTTGACAAAGCTTTAAGCTTTTAAAATTTAATTTAATAAAACGAAGAGCAAGAACAATAGCATGCCTTACTTGTTTACACTTTGAAGTGTCGAAAAATAGATTAAGTTGCAGCCGCCAATCCGGAGTTTTGGGCAAAAAAGGACCTTTCTTCTATAATAAATAATATTCTAACAACAATTCAATTATCAATAATTGAAAATTTTAATAAAAAAAATTAAAGATATTTTACATTCACGTAGGAAAATTTTTTTAATGTGTCTTGCAATGAATATATCTACATGACCGATAGAACTTTTTAATGATTTGAAATTCAACACATTCATGTTAATATAAATACTAGAACACATTTTTTGATTATCCGGTATAGTCTAGTGGTTAGGATAATTGGCTCTCACCCAATAGGCCCGGGTTCGATTCCCGGTACCGGAATTTTTTTTTAAGTGTTTTAGAATAATTGACATGTTTTCACCAATTTTTAAAACATTGTGGTCAATTATATAAGGATAGCCAATTTTTATCTAAATATATCTTAATGATTTTAGAGTGCGTTTAGAACAAAGACTTATAAAGTTCATTGCACATTTATTATGTAACAATGCTTAAATTACATGTTTAATTTTTTTATTGTCAAACTTAAATAATATTGAACTTCTTATTAAAGATTCAGAAATAAGCTAAAAAAGACTCAAAATCACTTAGTGCTTTCATAAAGGGAAAAAACGATACGATAATTTTATAAAAATTTAATGAAAAAAATTTTAATTTAGTTTTTTTGTTTTTTTATTCAATTAAAATCATATAACCATCTTTTATAGAATAAAAATCAATTGTCTTTGAGGATGGTTCCAAAGCAACGCGTATTTTGCTGCATTTAGGATCAATAGCAGTTAGTGTAAAATTTTCATCTTCCAAAAATAATTTGAATAATTTACTTATCAAACCATAAAGAGCCTGAATAGACATTTTGGATGGCAATTTACGCTCAACACTTTTACCCGAAAGTACATGTTTCAAATGAATTTTGTATGAAGTTGATTTTTTCGGACTTCTTTCAAGAACATCAATTTCAGGAGTACCATATTTTGCCAATAAATTCGGATATGACCGGAATTTGTTTAGAAACTTTTCTACATCAATTTCATCATCGTTCAGTTTAAGCCATTTTAAATATAATATTTTCCAAGTGTCTATTTCTGCATTTCTTCTATCCGCATTTTCAATACGACGTTTATTAAATGTTTTGAGCCCTTGTATAAATGCAATAGCTTTGTACGCAATATCCTCATAACTTTCAGCACTACAAGAAGAGTAAGATAAATCTTCTAATGAATATAACTTGTCTAACTCATTGAAACAGGCACTATCATCTTGAATAAAATTGCCACGAAGATTAAGTTTTTGTAATTTAGTAAAAATTTCTATTTTTTCTTTGTAATGACAGTCAGGAAACTTCACTTCTGTAAACGTATTACCACCTAGTAATAACTCCTTCAAGTTTTGTAATTGACCCAAATATAAAACACTCTCAAAATCAGAAATTTTATTACCCTGCAAATCCAGTTTTTCTAACTTAGAAAAAACTTGCCCTTGGATAAATTTTTCAAT
Source organism: Culicoides sonorensis (assembly GCA_900002565.1). Classification (NCBI taxonomy): domain Eukaryota; kingdom Metazoa; phylum Arthropoda; class Insecta; order Diptera; family Ceratopogonidae; genus Culicoides; species Culicoides sonorensis. Next base: position 206,421 of record LN483588.1, read on the forward strand.
AGAGCTGATTTCGTTATCTTGTAATGATAAACATTCAATTTGAGGCCACAAACTAGCTATTTTTACAACATGTTGCCATGAGCTTATGCCATTATTTCGAAGATTGACCTTTTTCACGTTATTAGGTAAAACACTGTATTTATCTACTTCAGAAGTAGATGGAATTAAAATTCTATTATTCGATAGATCAAGATATTGTAAATTTTTTAACTGTAAAACAATATCAAATACTATGTTCCAGTTCCATATTAATGTGGACGAAACGTCTAAAGTCGTGATGTTTTGGAACTGACTCAAGTTGCCTGATTTATTTACTTTTGTTCCTGCTACCGAAACTTCAATTAATTCTTCTAAATTACTTTGTTTGTTACGAATTTTATCCATTCCAACGATTTCCAATAATGGTGCATGCATGAATGTACGAGTTTCTTTAATTAAATATTCATCTAAAACATTTTCATTTGTTTCATAATATCTGTTTAAAATTGCTTGTTCTAATGTTTCAAATCCTTTAACTTTCTCAATGCGAGTCATGGAACCAGAAAATGGATGATTTGTTTTAAAATATTGAATATTGTCAACAGTACCATCATGTTTACCTCGACTTACATCATCCCACTCTATTCCTACCCAAGTACCAGGATGGTCTTTTACTAAGCCCACATATTTTATTGTTCCATAATAATCTTGAATTTTTACTCTTGCATTTAGTTGTATGGTTTCATTTTGTTCGATTGGATTTAAAAGACCAACCATTTTGTATCAACAGTCAGTTCATTCAAAGGTGATCATCAAAAATATTTTACTTTTGTTAAATAAAATTAACAATTGATGCTGAATATTTATAATTTGCAATTTATTTAAATTCTTTATTTTTTTCTATGACACATCAACACAAGAAATTCAAATTTCCTAGATGGCGCAAATAATCAACTAATCAACCTATAGCACATAATTGAAAACATCAATTTAGCTTTGTTCAAAAAAAAATTAGGCTCTTCATTATTCAAATTATTCAGTTGAGATATGTAATTAGAATTAAAATCGTTTAAACGGACAAAGAATGGACACCCTGCTTAATAAAACTGATTAAATTGGATAGAATTTTCACTTTTCAACATATTATTTCTCTATTTTTCAATTGGTTTTGAACTTTCCGTTGAATAATTATTAATAAAAAAAAATTAATAAAATTGATTATTTTACATTTTTCACTAATTTTTAATTGAATAATAGCTCCTAAGCTGAAATAATTTGCATTTTTTGGGGTTCACATTGTCAAAATTTAATCTGAAATTCTATTTCAGCCATTTGAATTTAAACCGGAAAAAATAGTTTGAATTGAATTTACCGGATTGATTAAAATTTGACAACGTGTGCTTATGTCTGTATATACAACAATGATGTCATTAAGTTAAATTAATTATATAATTAAATTAAAGCTATTTAATCTATTTTAACTGAACTGTGAGAATGCCTTTTATATTTATTATTATTCAAGTTAAATGAAAATAAGTTTTTTTTTATTTGAAGATTTTGCATAAAGTATCGGAATCAGTCTAAGAGTTCATAATTTTCAAATTTCTGAATACAATAAAAACCTGCTTTAACTTGCCGACCTCCAAAAAATCTTCCGTTTAAATCTACAACAGCTTTTATAGCACTTTCTATACGTTTGAATTCTACAAAAATTCGAACCGCTTCTTCCGGTGTTACCTTTTCAACCTCTTTTATAACAACTCTTACAACTTCACCATATTTTGTAACACATTCTTCTTTTACTTCTGGCTCTAGCTCTTCATCTACATCTCCTGGTCCAACCATATTGCGAAGCAAAACCACTTTTGATGGGCTTTTGATAATTTCAGTTATTGTTTGTTCTTTTTGTTCAACTAAATTGATTGGTGTTACACAACCAGGAATCGCTGTTGAGGGTGGAGGTGGCATTATTTGTTGTTCTTTAAAATCGCTTTCATGAATAATTCTTCCACCACGTTTAGAAGTCTTCTCAACAGTAAGAGCGGATGCCATTCCTTGTTCATCTTTGCCTAGGCCTTTGTTGGAGTTCCAACCATATTTTGCCATAATTTTTTCTGCAACTGACCCACTGTTGTCTAAAGTCACAGAAGATTGTAGGAGAGATTTCGGAGGAGCTATCATTGCTTTGCCCAATTTTGCATATTTACTGTAATCTTCTTCATCATCTGAGTGATTCAACATTTTTAAGGGCGATGCATTTCTTTTTTTCTTATCAGACCTTTTTTTCTCCTCCGAAAGTTTTTCACGCCGATCTTTAAGTATTTTATCATAATCATTCGGACATTTGGGATCATATTCATCTTCAATATCCCAACTATAATGGGCAATTGCAGGTAAAGCAGGAACAGGAATAATTGGTTTACTGGAAACTATTTTATTTTTCAAATTTTTGTTCGATTGATCATCAGTCTTAACAGACTTTTGAATGAAGTTTGGTGTTAATATCTGAAAGTCAAATCAGTGAACCAATTATTTCTTATGTGATTTAATTTGTACAAAAAGACAATACCTTTTTATTCTGCATTGTTAAGTTTCTTTTCATTTGAGGTACTAATTTCAAACCTGTACTCCAGGCAGTAGCAGTTTTAATATCATCATCGTCATACAAAGACATGATTTTCCAAAACTAAGATAAATGAACTGTTTTCATAGTAAAAATAAACAACTCTATAAAATAAAATATCCCTTCGCTAAATATCGCTAAACATCAATGGAAAAATACAGGGTAGCCACAGAAAAGCAAAACCTGTGAAAGTCAGGGAATTTCAATAAAATTTAATTTTTGTGTTAAAAAATTTTATAACCTTCTTTATTTTTTCAATAAAAAAATCCTTAAAGAAATCGCTACTCCGAGCAAAAATTTATCTTTTAGTCACTCACTGAACATTCCTAAAAAATTATATTTATACTATCGCATGGCAATGTGGTGTTGGAAAGAGGATTTTAAATAAATTAGAAAGTTGTTGTGGTAAATTTAAAAGAACAGTCCCTTATCGCGAAAAGAACAATTTATTACTTTATTTATTTTAAACCAATACTTCAAACTTTTTGTGGATTATGACTTGAATAAATATAAAAAGCAGATGGCCTTGATTTTTCCGCAGAATATGAAAAAAGAATTTTACTTGTTGAAACTAATAAAAAATTATAGTAGCTCATTAAAAAAAACATATTGGATCTCCTGAAGTTCATAACTTTTCATTTATTTTTAAACTATTTTAATTCTAAATTCGCACTGGTTTATCAGATGTGTCCGGTAGACATTTTATACAGCTTCAATAAAATTAATTTTTTGTCTTCAATATTCAAGTAAAATGAATTAAACTGGTCTTAAAATTTCAATTTTAATTCAACAATTTAATTCCAAAGAAGTTTTAGTTAATATAAATGATTTATAATTACTTGTAGAGGAAATAAAAATACCCCTCAACTCTGAAACGTACGTTACCAAATAGATGAATTTGTTTATCTCTTTTGTTTGTTTATTTGTAATTTCGCAGGAATTTATAATTTACTGTGATTTGTTTTAAACTGTTTCAAATTTTTGTTATATTTTAATTAATATCGTGAGGAGAGCCTTAGTTTCATATCATTTTCATAATGTTATTACTGTAACGTAGATAATTCTAATATACGATGTAACGGAAAATAATTGAATAAGCATTAAAAACGTAGATAATCTAATAGACGATCATTTTGGAGTTAATATACGCTAAAATCGTCTATTAAATTATGTACGTTTTTTAATAAAAAATAAAGAAAAATTCATATATTTTCATTTCTAATCACTAAATTCATTTCTAAATATTATCATTTTAAATGTTTTTCACATAAGTACTTATTTCAAAGCAAAAATAGGTTTGTTAATGTATAAATTTTACTCAAATTTCTAATAAATTTTTGAACTTCTATTTTTCGTCAATAAACGATAAATTTGAACGTTTTTTTCGTCAATATACGGTTTCTCATTTTCTTTTTTCGTCAATATACGGAACGCCATCGTATATTAGATTTATCTACTTTACAGTATTATAATTTTATTCAAATCTTTATGCCGAATTAGCAACCCGACTGCTGTGTATCTATACACATATTCGGTGGGTGTTTTTCAGTCGGCGGAGTTATTGTGAGTCGGTATTTTTATGGAGGGCTTTTACAATAACTCTGCCGAACAAAAAACTCCGACCTAATATATGTATAGATACACAACAATCGGATTGTTTAGTCGGTAATACAGATTTGAATAAAATTTACAATATCCTATAAAAACATAAGGGTGTATTTCACAGCTATTAATTATATAATATGTAAGAATATTACTTAATTTTGAGTCCTAAAGGCGAAAATGGTAACGTACGTTGCAAGAAATCAAAGCCAGATGCAGAGTAAATAAAACAACTAAAAATATTGCAAAATAAAGAAAACTCTGCATAGTATAGAAAAGTCACTATTATTTTAATAATCCTTCAAAATGACAGAATTTTACTTTGCATTGATATTTTTTTTATAATGTGTTCTGTACTTTTCAATTTTGTAGACACTTTTTTACCCATCTACTAAGGTTTTACTGTACTTTTTTGCCCATTTGTAAATTCAACAGTTCTGTACGTTGCAATTTTTCTACTTCGCAATGACTTCTCCCCCTTTCACTGAATAGTGGACAGGGAATAGTGTATTTATTTTTTTTTATCTGCTTAACTTATCGATATAGTGACATTTGAGATGTCAAGTGTTTCACATGAAAACTGTTTTACTGTACAACTTATATTATAATTGTTCATATTTTGAATAATTTTAATTTTTTTTTTTTGAAAGAGTAATGAAAATACAACCTAATTTAAGTTAAATATGATGTTCATAGTTGTAATATAAAATGATTTACAGAATTTTTATTAAATGTAAGTAAAATTTAAACAAAAGTGATGTATATTACGTCAGATGGAAAGCAAAAAATATAAGTTTCACAAAAGGCTTGAAAACTTTTTTTTTATTATTCTTATAGAACTGCATAACATAGTTTTAAATACTTTTTTAATTGAATGATTAATATTTATTCAACTAGTAAATTTAACACTTTATTTTGAATTTAAATACAAATATATGAGAAATTTTAAATATGAGAATCACAGATAAGTAATTAAAATCTATTACTTTTTTTTAGATACTACTATTCTGTAAAACTAAATGAAAATGAGCTCTAACACTAAGCAAACTGTAAGGACAACAATGTCTGAGCCTGTATGTCGACCCAGTAGAATACCAACAGCAGTTGGCCAGAAATCATTGACAAGTCCAAACTCATGGAGTCTTCAAAATTCTCCTCAACATTCTGTCAATACTAAGCGTACTAATGGCACCCATTCATCAAATGTCAACGTTTCTCAATTAAATCAGTCTTCTACTCCACGTTTTGAAGCATATATGATGACTGGCGATATAATTCTAAATATTTCAAAGAAAACACCACGATCTTCAATAAAGAAACCGCCATCTAAAATCATAAATATTACAACATCACCAAAACACAGTCGAGGCAATGGAGCTTTTGCTCCACATGCAAAATATGATTCAAGTCCTTCTGATGATAATAGTGGATCAGGCGAAACAAAAAAGAACATTGACACCTATTGTTTAAAAGGCCCAATTTCTAAATCTTCTTCAGCTTCGTCAAGTCATTCCTCATCGGCTAACAATAGTAGTAGTACTTTTAGTAATGATGCAGTAGATTGTCCCCTTATAAAACATCGTAAAACACAAGCTCAATCATCTAATAATGTTCACGAAACATCGGTATCCTCTAATGACATAAGTTGTTCTGTTCCAACAAGTCCTACGTCTCTTAACATGCCAAATACAAATATGTATTGCAAACCAAACGATGAAATATTCAAAATGAATTCAGCACCAACAAGCCCTGATTCGGAAAATACTACTACGCAAGATTTTATCAAACGAAACATTCACAATTTGAATAAAGATATACAAAAAAAACGAGACTCTTTGGGTCGTGTAAGAACATCTCGCAGTGAAGATCCATTACGAGATGGTATTAACAACTCAGTAGTACCGATTAATATTGATGAAGATTTCAATAGTTCACTTAATACATTATTAGATACACGAAATGAATCGGATTCTCCAAGTGGTGATGGGGATAGGATTGTATGGACATACAATGCACCTATAACAAATAGTGAGCGTATTATTACTTCCCCTCTGTCTCATAGCTCTTCTGAATCTCCCCAGTGTTCTGAAAGTCAACTGATAAGTCCATCTTCCCCGAGTTCTAATGAAGCAACAAGTAATGATATTCATAATATCCAAAATCTCACAAATGACCAGAGTGTCTCTGAGGTATCTGCCGTGTCTAATATATCATCACCAGATTATCAAGATGAGCAATTCAGTACCCGTGAATTATGCGAAATAAGTGATCCTTCTGACAGTGATAGCACTATATTAGCTTCCGAAAAACAGTTTTCAGAAAATGATCCAAACAATAAAATTGTTATTCAAATTTCTGGGGAAGATACAAGTTGTAATAAGGATATAATTGTGCATGAGACTCAAGAAACAAAGATTATTAATAATGAAAATATTCTAAGAGAAGATTCTCCTACTGAAGATGGAAGTGATATTGAGTCATTACATTCATTTCATTACTCACCTAAAGGTGTTGACTATCCTTCCGCTATTCGGCTTGCTAAACGTCTTTATCACTTAGAAGGATTTAAACGATCAGATGTAAGTAAACACTTATGTAAAAATAATGAGTTTAGCCGTGCTGTCGCAGAAGAGTATTTGAAATACTTTAAATTTGAACGTTTAACATTAGATGATGCATTAAGAAAATTTTTAAAAAAGTTTTCATTGTCTGGTGAAACACAAGAAAGAGAACGTGTTCTCGTTCACTTTTCAAAACGTTTTATAGACTGTAATCCAGGAAGTTTTAACTCTACGGATGCAGCTCACACACTTGTGTGTGCTTTAATGCTTTTAAATACAGATCTCCATGGTCAAACTATAGGAAGAAAAATGACTTGTTCTGAATTCATTGAAAACCTTAGCGAGCTTAATGATGGAGGAAATTTTCCGAAAGACATTTTGAAACAACTGTATCATTCAATAAAAAATCATGCGATAGAGTGGGCTGTTGATGAAAATCCAGAGCAAAACAAAAATGAAGATAAAGTCACTAAAACGGCTCAAAGTAATTCAATTGGCATTGATAATCCACTTCTTCAGGGTAATTCTGGAGGTATGCCGGCAATTGAATTCAAAAAAGGATATGTAATGAAAAAAAGTTGCTACGAGTCTGCTAATAAAAAGACTCCTTTTGGGAAACGGGGATGGAAAATGTTTTATTGTACACTTCGTGATACGTGCATTTATTTACATAAAGACGAGCATGGCTTCAAAAAATATCAAGTATCAGATAACTACCATAACGCAATTTCAATACACCATTCCCTAGCAACAAAAGCCAGTGATTATACTAAAAAACAGCATGTTTTTAGATTTATTTCGGCAGATCAAGCTGAATATTTATTCCAAACAAGGTATAAAATTGTTTAAATGTAGTGTCGTGATTTTATGTCAACCGTTATTTCAGAATACAATTTTAAAATAAGTTTTTCAATTTTTTTTCTTATAATATTATGTTTTCATGTATTTCAGTGATTCTAAAGAGCTTCAAAGTTGGATAGAAACCATCAATTTCGTCTGCGGTGTTTTTTCAGCTCCAACTATGAGTGGTGCAATTGGAAATTCGAAAAGATTCCAACGTCCATTACTTCCATGCTCTAGAACAAAACTATCCTTTCAAGAACAGTTGGTATCTCACGAAAAACAAATAGAATTATTAGAGCAAAGCTTAGATGAACATAAACAAGGAACGGTTTCAAGTAAAGGACTTGAGTTTCAGAATTTCAAAGAAAAAGAAACTTATCTTTGTTATGAAATAAAACGATATAAAGCTTATGTAAGTGCTATGCGGAATAAATTCTCGGAATATGAAAATCAGTTCAGCTCAGTTGCAGAAAACAATAGTGGTACATCGACTATGTATGACGATGCGGTTGTACCAGATCAGTTTAATGTAAATTTATGTAATTCAAGACATGGTAAAAAATCAATTGTATCTTTTGACGATGGATGATGGCCACAATTTTCCATTTCAAAAATTTGATATTGACATACCAATACAATGAGATTTTAGTTTATAATTCACTCACTTATATTGTTAAACTTTGAATAAAAATTAGATGGTTATACTAATTTGTAAGAATATTCTGTTTTCTACACTTTAAAGCATGTAAATTGCAATTTTTAATATTTATATTAATTATAAACATATAATAAAATGCTAATGCTTATGAATATTAAACAATGGTTTATTTAATTTTACTTGAACTCAAAACTCCAAAACACTTATTATTGATCGTAATAACTCAGTATCAAGTTTTGTTAAAAATTTATACCTTAATTTTATTTATTTAACACCGATAAAAATTAATATTATTAAAAATTTTCCTTAATTGAACAACTTAATTAACAAATAAACCAATTCATCTATTTGGTATCGTACGTTTCAGAGTTGGGGGGAATTTTTATTTCCTCTATAAGTAATTATAAATCATTTATACTAAGTAAAACTCATTTGAAATTGAATTGCTGAACTAAAATTGAAATTTTAAGACCAACTTTATTCATTTTACTTGTATATTGAAGACAAAAAATGAATATTATTTAAGCCGTGTAAAATGGCTACCATACACATCTGAGAAACCACTATCTTAGAGTTATAATAGTTTCAAAATAAATGAAAAGTTATGAAATTCTGGAAATTTAATATGTTTTTTAATGAGATACTATAATTGTTTTTAACATCAGTCTTTATTGCTCTTTATGACTCTTTGTTAGTCTTTTTTATGACTCTTTATTGACCTCAATGACTCTTTGTGCATCTTTCATAGTCCTACCCAGTCCTGTTAACTCCTGAATTATCTTTATTACTCCTCATTGATCTTTATTGATCTTCATTAAACCTTAATTTGATTTTTTTTTTAAATTTATGACTCCTCATGACTCTTCATAACTCTTCATGACTCCTCATGACTCCTCATGACTCTTCATGACTCTTCATGACTCCTTATGATTCTTTATTGATCCTAATTTTTTTTAAAATTTTTTACAAAGAGTCAAAAAGAGTAATGAAGATCAATAAGGTTCAATAAAAATCATAAATGATGGTATTATTATTGATATTCATTACTCTTTTTGACTCTTTGAAAAAAATTAAAAAAAAAAAAAATTAGGATTAATCAAGAGTCATGAAGAGTCATAAAGAGTCATAAAGAGTCATTAGTGTCATGAAGAGTCATTAAGAGTCATGAGGAGTCACCAGGAGTCATAAATTTAAAAAAAAAATCAAATTAAGGTTTAATGAAGATCAATAAAGATCAATGAGGAGTAATAAAGATAATTCAGGAGTTAACAGGACTGGGTAGGACTATGAAAGATGCACAAAGAGTCATTGAGGTCAATAAAGAGTCATAAAAAAGACTAACAAAGAGTCATAAAGAGCAATAAAGACTGATGTTAACTTTTAAAAACTCACTGTATATGTAAGTAAATTTATTCTGTTACACAGAAAAATGAGAAATTATACAAAGGTAAGTTTTTATTATTTCATGTGATTTCTCTACCGGTAAGAAAAATAGAAATACCATTTAAAATATATAAACCTTTCTTTGTTCAATTTTGTTAAACTTATGTTTTTAAACTTTTCTTTTATCGTCAACTCATCTTACGTTCTAATTTCAGATTATTCAAAAAAAAAACATACATTCATTTAGTAAATTTTACATTATCCTTAAATCAATTTTTATTAAGTTATGTAGAAGTTATACGCTGTCAAAATTTTTATAATAATCGTAATATAATTTTTATTGAGTGCTGAACGTAACGGATTTTTGTCTAATATTATTTTTATCTTGTGATTGAGCATTATTTGCTTCCTGTATAGCTTCCCACAATTTTGCTTCACTCATTATTTGTCGCATCAAATCCTCAACAGCTGGTTCAGAATTGAGATCAAGTATACTGCCTAAAGATTCGTCGGCTTGTAGTTCATTATTAAATATCTTTTGTTCTTCAAGGTGTGCCATTGATCTTTTTTTACCACAGCCTGAAATAGGCTTAAATGTAAATTATCAAAAACATAAACAAAAAATTAAAATTACCGGTAAAAGCGTTACAAAATGGCCGTTTTAATAAATGGTGTGCCTAGTATAAATTATTCAAAATAAAAATAATTAATTTTATTATAGAAAAATTTATAACTATATATATTATATTTTATACATATATAATCTAATCTATTAAAAACATAAGAATATATGCAATGTGTTTAAAAAAACACAAACATCACATTAAAACCGCATCATTAAATCTTTAAAGCGTAAAAATTACGCTTTCATATTTGAATTACAGAATTTTCATTTTTTTTGAAATGTTATATTTTGAAAAATACATGTATACATAAATACAAAAAAAAAACACTATAAAGCGTAAGTTCGCTTTTATTTCTCAGAAGGAAGATACCTAGATTTTTTTTACTATAAAATCCTTCTTATAGAGGTTAGAAGGTGTTCAATTGTTTTTAACAGATTTTTAGTAGATCCTTCATCTTTAATCAGAATGTCCAATATAATGGACATGGGGACTCATAGGTTGCAATTGTTTGTCCAATATATTGAACTTGGGGACTCAAAGGGCGCTGTTCAATATATAGAATTTCAGTATTCTACGGATTTCGGTTTATAAATTTTTATTAACTGAATGATTTTGATTGATTCTTAAAATTTAAAGTTAAATTAATGTTTAACAAAAAATCATACTTATTTATTATTTTGACGAATGAATTTACGATTCTTAAATTTTTACGGATATGACAGACATGACCGTCATTTCGAGAGCAAAATCGATTTTTTTTTTTTAAAAAAGCAAGGAAATATTTTTAAAAAAATCTTTAAAGTTTGTCCAATATATTGGACAAAGGACCGAAAGGGTTAATAAAAATAAAAAAAATAGCAATACAAAATGTCTAATTAGAACTACAAAGTGGATTCTATAATGTTTGTTTTCTTTTGCAAACAAACATAAAAAGCCAAAGCTAATTAAGTTTTGGCTTTTTGTCATAAAAAATTTAAAAATTAGGTTTTTAACTATTACTTAATTATTAATTAATTTTTTTAACTTTATTTGAAAAACACCAATAAGAAATGCTAAAGAAGAACAGAGATCAGATGAAAATAATAATAATCAAAACCGTAAAAGTTTTAACAATTTTAATTGACACGTAATATTATATCAACCTTTTACTTACCCTAGAATTGCTTGTAGGGAATCCATTAATTTGTAAATTAATTGATAAAATAATGAGTGAAAGCAGCATAACTAAAATTTCGTTTCGCATTTTTCAATGTTTGGATATTCCTGAAATTAAAGAAAATTCAAAATATTCCCTTTTTTCATAGAAACGGAGTTTCATTATATTTTAACACTAAACGTTTCATTAATCGAAAACTACTAATTGTACCAAAATAGGTCATTTTACCCCTTGTGTATTTTAGAGCAAAAAATGGTTAAATTTTTTTGGTTTTCATTTAAAATGTCAAATTATGATAAAGTGAATCTAAATTGAGCCATATATAGTCTAAAGTTTTCATAAATTTTATATTTTTATTTATTTTTTTATATCATTTTGTTTACTACTTTTTTTTAACCGAATATTTTTTTTTCATGTATTTTGAACATTTCTTAAATTTTCTGAAACCAGTTATATTTGCTGAAAATGGTAAATGTTCATTTAATTTATGACACGTTAGTGATTCATTAGAAAATATCAGAACCTAATTTGCTAAAAAATAGCTAAACTGAACGAGTAAAATGCATCAAAACGAGCTGACGGGTCAAATGACCTGAATGGTACGATTAGTAGGAGTTGATGTTTTTGGCACTTTCCTCGATGGAAGGAAGAATGTAATAATGCAAAACTGTAGTTAGGAGAAAGTTATGAATTTACATTACTAGCTTTTTACATTTTTAGTGCACTTAAAATATGTTTTCCACATTCAAAATTGAAAAAGGGTCAAATGACCCCTGCCGAAACGTTTAGTGTTAAAGTTTCCTCTAATGTCTATTCAAGAATACATCTGATTTTTCTAGAATGATTTGAAGACCTCGTGAATTTCACGTCTACTGGCTGGTGGACTTGCATCTAGTAAAAGCTTGTTTTAATGAAAGACCCTCATTCCAGTAGATTCAGCAGGTTGAGAGGAGAATAATATTGGTATTTCTTTAGTTGTTCATCAATGTATAGTTAAATAATGTCTGTCTGAGTGCAATAAAGTGCAACAAAGAGCATAAAAGCGATAAAAAGTGCAATAAAGTGCAAAGAAGAGCAATGAAGAGTACAAAAGATTTTGAATTACGAGCAATAAAGTGCAATAAGGAGCATAAAAGAGCTAAAAAATGCAATGAAGAGCAAAAAAGGGTAACACAAAGTGAAAGAAAGATCAATCAAGCGTCAAAAAGACCAGAAAAGTGTAAAAAAAAGTAAAGAGCAGGGAAGCGCGATTTGCGGGTGCAATAAAGTCCGATAAGGTGCAAAAAAGATCACCAGAAAGAATAAAAATCACCCTGTATATGAGTGTGTGCAAATCATGGTTCATTTGCGCAAAGTATTGTACCTTTGCGTATGTAATATATTATTTAATAGAATAAATTTTCAATTTCAAAATCTTATTTGCGAGCGGTAAAACTTATGATGATAGCTAATATATTTATTGCTAAATTTAAATTTTTATTCTTAGTTTGATTTCTTAATTCCTTTAAGGACTTAAGATCAATGGAATGACAAACATAAACGAAAAAAAAGAAAATTTACTTGAATAAAGAAATGAAAAACAAATAAAATGAAAAATACATATTTAAGTCACGAATTATGTAAAATTTTAAATTTTATCAATTGCTTAGTATTCGATTTGGTATTAAGAAACACTTTGTAAAATATAATTCAAGGAAAATTTATAGAATAGTAAAAATTCTAATCGAGGACACGAACTTTCAAAATATCTATTCCATCTTGTGAATTTACATTCTCAAGTAGACATCTAAGTAAGTAATCAAATCAATTAAATTTCTTACGACCTTTTGACTTATATCGAAATATTAATATTAAAATATTAAGACATGTTCTACATATATATTAAAAATTATATTTTCTATTATTTCTTTTTGTTCTCCTTAGAAAAGATTAAGATAGATTTACATTTTTTTTAAACAAGTACACAAAATGATAAAGAAAACCTTCAAAAAATCGTATTTTGCAACTTCATCAAAATTTTATTAGAACATGGGAATGTTATGATACCGTACTAGCCAGGAATCGAACGCAGATCCCCAAGATCACCGCAGCCACTTTATATTTTTGGGTTTGTTTGTAATCCATTTTCAATATTCTGTTTGTACTAGTGTTGTCTTATCCTATAAATACAATCTTAAACTTTTTCAAACAGTAAAAATTGAAGACAACATCAATGTTTGGTAATAATTGGTATTATATTAAAGGAAAAAGCAATCAATACAAGTGAACGGCAAGCGGAGTTAAATTATATTCCCTGTGTTTTTTTTGGGGTTTGCATTTTTTCTAGCGGAAAATTTTTACTTTGACAAAAAGTATTAATTTATTCAAACATATTTTATCCCAAACCGTTCTTGTTGGTCAGAGTAATAATTCAATAAATAACAGAATGTTATGTGATCAAATACACGAATAAACACTCTACTAACACAGCATGGTATCTTTTAAACACCTACATTTTTATATCTGATACTTTAATAGCTAACACTAGCATTATATGTTTTTGATATTAACTAGACAAACTATGCACTTCGAGTCTTGTTAATGGATTAGTAATTCAATTTTTAACAAACAATATTTTCATTATTGTTTTTCTTGTTTAACTGAAGTGTGTTTAAAAAAATAAGAATAATAATTTCCTATTTTTTTATCGCTGTTTTTCACCATTAAGATGGTTTAATTGATGATAAACCTCTTTTAATTCTTGGTGCTACAAGAGCTTCCTTACGTTTCTAAATATTTCCTATTAAGCTTTTCTAAGTATTACAATTCTTTTTGCAATACAATCAGTATTTTAATAAAATTGGATTCTTTCGTTAGGTTGCTAAATTAAATTTAATACATTCATTCAGTTTAAATAGTAAATTATTAACTTAATTTTGATTTATTTAAGTTTCACTACGAGTTGAAATGGCTAAGACAAAGCTCTCAAAAGCTATACATAAATGATTAATGCGATTATATCCTTTAAACTCTTAAATTTTCAGAAGAAATATAACTTACTTGCTTTTTTGTATGAAAAACTATTGAAATATGTTTTAATGATGTTTTCGTTTGATAAAGTGCCTAAACAATGAAAACATATCAATTGTGTTCACTTCTTTTATAATAAAAAGTATACCACCCGTTGTTATGAAAAAATGTAAATAAATGACAAGAAAAATTACCTCTGCTATGAGAATGTGAAGGGGTAAAAGAGAAAGTATTCATAAATAGAACATGTGCAACAGCCTGACAGTGTTTTCACTCTATACTTAAACATGATTACACTACATAATTGAATAATAAAATTGTACAGATTTCTCAAAAAAAAAAATTTAATTGCTTTCTTTATAACAAGAAATTTGAAATGATGATGTCAATATTTTGTGTTAAATTCTCTCTTTCGTATGATTTTTCGTATTAGAGTAAATAATATAAAATTGACATGAAATACAAAGTTGTAGTATTGCAATACTGGCGCTAAGTAATTATATTTTTGGATTTAAAATTTCATTCATATTATATGCATACAACATTATATATAAGTGCATTATTTATACAAAACTATTACAGCTAAATTGAAATTACAACAATTATAAATCCGCAGCAAAATGCTCTTCTTCTAGAACAATACCAGAAACAATATTGTTCTTATTTGCATTGACATCTTGATCATGTTTTTCTCTATGATTTAAACTCTGATAAACTACGTTTGAATTATTATTTGCTGCAATTTGGCTTTTTGTATGAGTATTTTCACTAGTAAGGTTGATTCCTACAGATTCGCGTTTCATTGATGCCCTTTTATGATTCGTTTTTCTTAACAAATTTTGAAAATTAAATGGTGGATCATCGTCAGTTACCTAGATAAAGACAAGAATAAACGTATGAATTAACACCTCTTAAAAAGGAGCTGGTAATTAATAAAAAAGCACATATGAACTACCCGAAAAATTAATAATAGAAAGATTTTCGAATTAGAAAGTTAAATTTCTAAATCCAAGAGTTTGAGCAAATATTACAAGAATTAACACCAAACGTGTAAGCTAGGCCTATGGGATTGTGAGGATGACAGATGACAGCAACTATACTCGAATGTCAATACGTCGATTCAGAATGTATTGTGATGTCGAACCTACTGGACGTGGAATGGACCGTCAATATTGGATACAAAATTAGGTAAGATTATTAATTAATAAATCTCTATTTTACTTTCAGGTCCATGCCACGTCACTACAGGGATCAAAGTATTTGGAAAAATATATTTTAGTCAGCATAAAGCTAAATTATTTTTGCTACGTATTTACTAAAATAGAAATAAATATATAATGACTGATCATCGTAAATCTATAAATTGCAAGGAATAAAAGTGGATCCTGCTCAAGTTAAATATTTCAAGTATAGCTAAATATTTAAATTGCTGCCTTCTAAAGGTATGTTTCGGTACAGTTGTGGTTATTACATTATCTTCTGTTTTTTTCCCGATTATTTTCATTTCTTTGATTGGATCAGCCTTTTCTGCTTCATGTTTTTCTGGTGGTTGTGAAAAGTTTCTTGGTTGAGGAGCCATTTTTTTCTTAAATTTGACAAGTGGAGGAGTAGGAGCAAGTTTTTTAGAATGTTCTCTTTCAGTTACAAGATTCTCCTTAAAACAATAATTTATTTCTTGAATATCTCGGGGTTTATAAAGATTACAAGGTCCTATTTGATTTCCATGCTCAGAAATTCTACGAGCAGCAATTCTATAATTATATTAATTTAATATACTGTAAAGAAATACTCAGAGTATGTATACCTCTTAATTGTATTGTCTCTTGTAAATGGTTCATTAACTAAATATTCAAAATCGACACCGTATTTAATCTTTTTATGTGGAGTTAAATGACCATAACTTCCTACTGGTTTATATCGACGTAACGGAAGGTCCCATTCTTCTTCCCAGTTATCTTCATGATACATATTATCTTGCCACATGTGTGATGTATCAAAGAAGGGCAGTTCGTTGAAGTGAAAAGGTTTTTTTAAACATGCTGGTATTATAGGTCCTAAAATTTCTTTCTGAAACTCTTTAGAGTTAATTTTCTCAAGAAGAACACAATTATTAACACTTTTTAATCCGTGAACAGCACTCTGATTATAAAAGTGAACCTGTTGGCAAAATCTTATCAGAGTTTGGTATTGAAGGGCTCTATATTGTAAAATAATTTGAAATATAGTTTTGTTTTTCCATTTTCTTGCAAATGGTGCAATAAAAGCTGAAGTAAATTCATCGAACTGTACAGTTTTGTTAAGTGATTGATAAGTCTTACGAGATTGGTATCCTCGATAAAGTTTCTGAATTTTAAGCACAGCTTCATCTTCCGACATTTGTGAGTCACATGATGGTTGATTCATTAATTGCCTTTTTTTCATAACTATGAAATAATCAAATCATTAGTTTATAAATTGTTTAACTGCTAAATAAATCATACTCGAGTCTTGACGAACCGATCGTAGCTTATTTGTAATCTTTTTTTTTGCTAAAAATGCACGCATAAATGATTGGACTTTTATAATTTTTTTAACTTGATCTTCATATAACCTTTTTAAGGGAGAAAATTTACTATTCATTACAATAATTATAAATTTTAAAAGCTTACTTTGCCAAGTATTCTTCATTATAATATTTAAGGAAAACTTTAGTTCGACCTAAAATTTAAACTGAATGTATTGATTGGTATATTTACAATGTTATTATACCTATAATCCATCCTTCCATTTTAAGACGTAGAAGTAACAGTCGACAGTTGTCTTTAGTGACTTCGACATTTTCCTCAAATTCAAATGCTTGATTAAAAATCAAAAAAGTAAAAAAAAAACATAATTAAGAAATGAACATTATGGGAACTGTCATTTTTTAATACTCATTCTAAATAAAATTTCTTTTTTGATGACAACGATATACTTTGAAACAAAATTGCAAAGTTTGATGAAAATGTAAACAAATTGTTATACCGTTAAAGAAGGAAATTTGAAAATTGTACTAAAAAATATGAATATTTTAATTAAAAAATAATCTGAATATTGTTTTTCAGAAATGACAATATCGAATAAAAATCAAAAAATCATAATTAAAATAAAAAAAAAATTAAAAGGAAAACAAAGTTCTGGCCATTATTTAGGAAGTTAATAACTTCTAAAATAAACTTTTATAAAAGGTAGGTGGCTAACTAAAAAGTAAAAAGCAAGAAGTTTTCAAGCAAATTTTAGTATTTGAGATTAAACACAAATTTGTTAAAAGTTGAATTTTGATTTCAGTCTTTCTTTACTAATAAAACACAATCAGTTTTGTGAGTGAGGACCAAAGTTATTCTGAAAAAAATTTGTTTCCAGTTAATACTCAAAATCCAAATTTTAACAAATTTGTGTTTAATCTCAAATACTAAAATTTGCTTGAAAACTTCTTGTTTTTTACTTTTTAGTTAGCCACCTACCTTTTATAAAAGTTTATTTTTGAAGTTAATAATTTCCTAAATAATGGCCAGAACTTTGAATTTTTTTTTATTTTTTTTTTAAATTTTACTTTTTAGTTTTATTCAATTTTAATTTTTTTTTATAACAATACTGAATTTTTAGTCGATGTGTTCACATTCTGTTAAAAAGAATTCATGTGTAAGAAAAAAATTTTTTTTTATGTTCGTCTAAGGTCTTTGGTGTCTTCGGCAAAGTTGTAGCTTAGGTAAAGGAGATTTTGAAAAAATATTTTTTTTTTGAATTTTCTGGAATTTTCGTGGATTTTTTTTTAATTTTCACTAAAAGTTGTATGGCAACCCTATTTTTTTATATGGACACCCTTATTTTATCTTACGGGAGCACCTCAGCCAACGAAAATAAGGCATAGTTTCAGAGAAAAACTATGGGTGTACAACGTCTCATAAAGGCTGTAGCGACGTTTTCGTAGGTTTAGCCGTCGATCTGACTAAATATAAAAGTATTATAAAAAAAAAATCATAGTCCAAAATCAAATGAAATTTTATCTTCTTCTGAAGTTAATCAACTTCAAAAATTACAAGTTTTCGTAATGTGAACTCAAAAACGTAAAACAAGCGAAGAAAATTTAAATCTGAAACTTGTACAATTTTTGTTCTGATCAATAGAAAAATTTTCACTAATTATTAACAAGATACAGTAATAATTACAAATTGTACAATAGACCACGAAAGAATTGAAAAAGTCTCTAGTATTAAATACCTAGGTGTTATAATTGATGATCGCCTCAAACTTAAAGAAAATATTGAAAACGTGACGAAAAAAATGGCAAAAAAAGTGGGATTTTTAAGCAGGAACCGTAAGAAACTTGACAATGAAACACAAATGATCCTATATAAATGTATGATAGCTACGAACTTAGATTATTGTAGCACAATATTGTTTTTAAATAA
This sequence comes from Culicoides sonorensis, assembly GCA_900002565.1. Taxonomy (NCBI): domain Eukaryota; kingdom Metazoa; phylum Arthropoda; class Insecta; order Diptera; family Ceratopogonidae; genus Culicoides; species Culicoides sonorensis. The sequence continues at coordinate 225,291 of LN483588.1, forward strand.
TGACTCCGACTTAAATGAGCTTCAGAAAATTCAAAATCGTGCACTGAGGATACTAACTCGTTCTGACAGATATACAAGTATAGCGTCTATGTTACAGCAAACTAATTTATTGAGTGTGAAACAACGAATTTGTTATAATGTCCTTTTAATGATTTATAAGTGTACGAAAAATATGTTACCAGATTATTTGTCAGTTAATGTGAATAGAATAAGTGATGTCCAGCCTTATTTATTGAGAAATAGAAACGAAATAAGAGTTATGTCAAATGTGAGACCCAATTCTGTTTGGCACAGAGGTGTTGACTTATATAATGAAATGTCAAGACTTTATGAAACAAACTGTGATAATATAAATGAATTCAAGAAAATGGCATTACAATATGTGAAAAGTGCAATTAATATTTGATATAAAATAAATATATTAAAATAATAAATAGATTGAAAAATACATAAATAAAAAAAAAAGAAAG
>LN483588.1:226033-252755 GCA_900002565.1 Culicoides sonorensis
GAACATAAGTCTAGAACATACTTTGGGTCTCAGATGAACCGTTCGGGCGCTACGCGGTCTCGAAGGAATTAGTAGCGCGAATGCAATATAAAACTTGTAATAAGAGGTGAATGTGATGTGAATGAAAAATTTTTTTTTGTCTTGTATGAGAAAAATGTTTCCTGTTTGATTTAGGTATGGGGTGTCTTCGGCAAAGTTGCTCAGAATGATAAGGCAATGAAAAAAATTTTCCATTTTCTCGGAAAATTTTTGGAAAATCGATTTTTTCATGGTCACCCTATTTTTTTGTATGGTCACCCTAATTTTTTTTGATCCATAAACACTCCCACGCTGAATACGAACATAAGTCTAGAACATACTTTGGGTCTCAGATGAACCGTTCGGGCGCTACGCGGTCTCGAAAGAATTAGTAGCGCGAATGCAATATAAAACTTGTAAAAAAGAATTATGTAAATAAATTTAAAATAAATATTTTCAATTAATTGGCTTTTTGAACAGCCAATTATTTAAAATTTTGATTCTTAAAAGTACAATTTATGAAAATAAAATAAAATTTTCATATTATTTTTTTTTTTTAAATTTAAAATATCATGGGGGATATACACAACACACCCGATATATTTTTCTCAAAATTTTTTGAAGCATGAAACAAAGTTATATGAAAATATTTATCAATTATTTTGTATTTATTAGTTTACAGTACGTTTATTAATGATTTTCACTAAATGAAATTGGAAGACCCTAAAAACTAAAATGTAATTTTTCACCTCCAATATTTGAATTTCTCACAAATATGTCACGCGCGTTATAAATAAATGCCACTCTCGATAAACAGTTCAATTTTGTTTTTGAACTTTATTCCGTAAATATAATAAACCACGTGTAAAAACACGAACAATCGAAGAGTTGTGGATATAAAAAAAAAGGAAAACTGCGAAATTTTCCTAAATCACAACATTCTCCAAAACTTTTAAAATTTCAAAAATAACGAACATTAAATTTTCTAAAACGAGAGAAAACCATGGAAATTAACAAAATCGCGAAATTTCACAAAATGCACATTGCATTGAAAACGCCCCGGAAACTCCTCGCATTATATGCATAAACTAAAAGAGTGCCCAGAATGTTCTTAATTTTCATCTAAATTAACAAGAATTGTCTAAAAATTGGAATTCACCAAACATCCTGTTAGCGTCAATCAAAGATCTTCGTCTGCGGACCAAATCAATTTGTACTGCGGGACGTTTTCATCTTACAATATATTTTAACACAAACTTAATTAAATTTCAGATTCATTGCAAATTGTTTGACATTGTTTACAAAAAAATTGAATTTCAAAATGCTTTGAAATGATGTTTATCACCGGTAAATATTTACTGGATAAAAAAATTAATTTTGATGAAATTTAATGTATAGCATAAATTCCTAATTTTTTATTTTTAAAGTTTCAAAAATTGTTTCAGATTTTAATATTTTCCTTTGTTTTGCTTTTTTAAGTTCACTTTTCGAAAACTTGTTATAAACTTCAGGTAGGCAGAACTTGTTATAAACTTCATTTGTTTAGTTTACCTGATAAAATAATTTACCTTTGATTTAGCGATTGTTTCTATTATGTTAATTTTTAACTCATAATTACTCCAGAAAAATTATTAGTTACGGAAAAATTACTTTCGACTATATAAAATTGTTTCGATTTTATTATTTTAGTTTTAAATAAGAAATTACCCAAAAACTTGTATCGACGCAGAAATTCCTCAAACGTGATTCTACATGAAAAACCTCTTTGTCTTGCTCTCACAGTATCTAAAATAGCCATGGCTCTTAGTTGTTGACGGACCTTAAAATTAATTATCAATTTTTCATCATTCATCAGTCTAATAAGAAATATACCAGTTCATCGTGAAATCCTCTTGGCTCGTTTGTCAAATCACATCTTACACAGCGAATGAAATGAACACCAATTCCAACAATAGATAAATTTCTTAATATCTCGTAACAAGTAGATCTATACACGGACGATATTGTACGCATTTTATGTAATTGGCTGTAAACTCCATGAGACAATGTATTGAATTTCTAAAATTTCATGTTTTATAAAACTTTTTTATTATTAATCTATTGTAATATAACCTTAATTTTAGTCTTTTCCGCAATAAGAGCTGCTCCCCATTTACTCTTTTGTTTTGGAACTATATTTTGTTCACCTTCAGTTGTCATGGTTAGATTTCCGGTCTTTGTGAGAAGGTTTAAAAACATAATTTTGACTATTTCTTCAGATGACCCTCTCAATGTTTCTAACATTTCAGGTGGGATAAAATCTCGATTTTTATCTCCAAGATCTCGTGCATCATAAGTAACTATATCATTTAAAAAAAAAAAAAAAACATATGGCAATAAAAATATTTGCATTTCATATATGAAGTACATGCTTAAATAAAGAAGAAATTAAAATAACAAATTGATAAATCGAAAAGTAAACTTTTAAACAAAATGAAAATAACTGAATTTTAAGAGATCAACATTTTTCCATCACTGGTTGAAAAAAATCCACTAATTTATTAAAATAAACTTAAGTAAGATAACTGAAACGCAAAAACTAGAAATTTTTGAGAAGTATAAAATCAATAATTAAAAAAATTCTTAAAACAAATGTGTCTCTAACAATAAAAGACTTTAAGTATCATAACTAAATTTCCAATTTCTCAGTAAAAAACTTTTGTAAAAAATAATTCTTAATTATGAAATACCTGTGCCTGTGTAGTGAGCTACAGTAAACTGATGCGAATTTATATTTCGTTTGATTAAAGTTGATTTATTTGAAACAATATTATCAATAACATAAGAATAATCATGACGTCCAAGTGCGCAATTATCTATTGCACTGAATAATCCATGAGGCTTACCCATCAATTGGTCTACAGCTTGCTTATTATCATAGAAATTTAATGACACAAAATCAACTTCTTCTTCGGATTCTTCTTGCATTTCCCAAACAAAAACACGCTGATTATAGAGATACTGTAATTGTTCATTCATTGAGTTAATCATAAGTTGTTCAAAATTGTTTTCAGTAAAACACTCAAAACCAAATAAATCAACAATAGAAATTGAATGCTGATCTCCAAACACCGCTCGACCAAATGCAAGTTTCGTATTTATAATATTAAGTATAAAATCAACTAAACGACTGTAGATAGTTCCAATTAATGCATCTCTAGCATTACAAGCTTCTTGTGGTGAATGCTGACGTCGTTTTGCATTGCCTTGACTTATTATACAATAGTTTAAAAGTGACCATTTAAACTTTTTCTCATCTATTTTTAATAATTTTGCGGCTTGTATAGCATACTCTGGATTTATAAGTTCTGCTGTTGTAGAAGAATATTCACTGTTAAAAGCTAACTCTCCTAATAGAATAATCGCTGCAATAATTTTGTAAATACATTCAATTTGAGTTTTAGAAAAATCTAAGCTAATCAAATATTGTTCCCAGTTTTTAAATTTTTTTGCATTTTCGTCTGATGAAGTAAAATTTCTAATTGATTTTCCTTTTTTAATTTCTAGATCTCCAAAGAAGTCTTTTAAGCGTTCTTCGCGTTGCATCATATCAAAAAAATTATAAAATATATGAAAATTCATATCAACTCTAAAAATAAAAATTTAGTGATTTTGGTGTTAATAACCTTAAAATTACTCACGGTTTTTCTGAAGCAACTCTTGACTTTTCTAATAACTGAACATAAATAATTGCGCCGGTTAACTTTCCAGTGCTAGCAAAAGTTAATTGCATTTTCAGTACACATCTGGTCGAATGAGCATTTATTGGTGTACAAGCATGTGTCAATGCTTGCACTACATTGTAAGCTGAATTAATTCGGTCGCCAATGTTTTGATATCCTTCTCCTAAATATATAAAATGGTTTATCAAAAGTTGAAGATTGTGTGTTTTGCCACTGAGACTTTCTCCACTTAAAAGCAGATATTGCATTTCATTGTGGTGAAATGCGTCTTGATAAGCTGTATCAGCAACAGCATATATATGAGGAGCATTGTCAGACCTAGATTTAAATTTATATTTGGAGTGGAGCTGTAAAATAAAAATATTTTATTAATCAACATTTTTCGTTCTTGTAAAACTACTTACTTCAGGTGAATGTATAGAAGTCTCGTTTGAATTGAATGCCAATAATATATCGCCAGCAAATGTATAATTATAACCATTCTTAATACGATTCTGAATTTCTATCAAAATATTATCTTCTGTAATTTTAGGAAGAGCACACAAGTCTTCAACAAACATTTTTTCAGGTTTTTTGTTATACATTTTTAAAAAGCCTTTTTTAATTCCAATTTCAATCTCACACTTCATTTTTTTTTTCTCTAAATGACATTCCTCTAATATTTGTTTTAACTCTTGAGTGAGCTAAAAAAACCAATTTAAATTAGAAAATGATTGAAAATAATAGTAATGCTTACATAATAATCATTATCTGGTAATTGAGTCAAAAACGGGTGTTCTGCTATTTCATTAATAACAGGACGGCAATCAGCATCCTTTTCTAAGCATTCCATTATAAAATCATTAAATAATTGTGACCAATTCGACTGACGATGAAGAGTTGGAGGAGGATTATGTATAATATTAAACATTATTCTTGTTGGATGACTTCCTGCATAAGGAGGTTTACCATCAGCTAATTCAATTGCAGTTATTCCTAGAGCCCAAACGTCACATTTATTCGTATAAGGTTCACCTATTCAAAAAAATCATTAATCAAATCAATTTTACGTAGAACATTCAGTCTATACCATTAGAAGATGAAAACATTTCTGGTGCCATAAAACAAGGAGATCCAATACATGTACTTCGTTTACCATTCGTTGTTTTTGTTTCACGGCTAAAACCGAAATCGACTAGTTTAACTTCTCCTTCTTTCGTAAATAAAATGTTAGAACCTCTAACATCACGGTGAATTACATGATTACTATGTAAATATATTAGAGCTTTTACAGTTTCCCTTAAAATAAATGCAATATGAAGCTCAGTCATACGACGAGTTTTAATTTGAAGCGCATTGACAAGATCAACTGTTGATCCGCCTTCACAAAACTCTATGACAAACCAAATTTCATTAGTCTCACTTGTTATTGGATTTTTATATACTCCTAGTAGCTCAGGTAACTGAGAATGTTTGCAAAAATCTCTGAGAATCCTATACTCTTCTTCAATATTTTCTTTCAAGTCCGGTTCATAAACTTGTATTTTTATTGCAACAATGCGTCCATTGGACTTGTTATCCTTGGCACTAAAAACTTTAGAACAAATTCCAGTTCCTATTTCTTCAAGTAATGTAAAACGATTTTCAACACAAGGTAAGTTTTCTATACGCATTTTAACCTATTAAAATGAAGAATAATATAATTAAGTAAAAAAGTATTGAAATATATTATATTAAATAAGTTAGTGCGGTTTTTAATGTTTTTGATTCGGTTTTTAATGACTTTGAATTAATGAATATGTAAAATCATAAATATCGTATAAATGTTCAATGGGTAAATTAATAATATTGCAATAATATAATCAAATGGGTCGTGCATTTCCAAAAATCTTTTTTAAGTTTCCGTTTCCGTGTTTAAACCAAGGCCGGATAACAAAATATATTGCGACTTATAAATTGATTATAACTTGTTATAGTAACGAAATGTTTAGTAATATGCAGAAATAAAAATAATAATTTTTATAAATGTATATTACTAAATTATAACCACTTGTTGTGTATGTGTTGTATAGTATCTATACGAAAATTATAAATGAGAAATATAAATACTGAGTAATAAATATTTCCACTTTTCTTGTTTATGTTGTATGGTATTTGTATGAATCATGAATATGATGATGAAATGTATGAACGGATTTTTTCTGAGTAAAAATATTTAAATAGTAAATAAATATCAATTAAATTTGTTAATTATCCAAAAAAATATAAAATATTATTAGTAATAAAATTAGTTTTAGGCGAATTAAAAAGTTAATTGTTGAGGAGAAATTTTTCAAATTTCAAATGATTTACAAAAATTATATTAAAATAATATTAATATGAAAAATATGCATTTATCAATTATTAGATTTTGATTAGAGAATATTGCATGTGATTATTATAATAGAAAAGCTTTAGTAACCAGAAATTTGGAGTCTTCAAAACTTTTCTTTTAAATAAATTTCATTTATTTTAATTCTTTATAATAATGAAAATAAAAGAATTTTTTTTTCATTTGTCAAAAAGTCTTGAGCGTATATTCATTTTTTTATATTATTTCGACTATTTCTGAAAAATTAATAAGCTGGTCTAAGATACGGATGATAATTCGTTGCGGCAACATTTTTCTTTTCAAGATCCGATAGACTTAGTTTTTTTAAAGGTCATTAAAATTTTTGATTAAGAAGAAGACTTTCTAAGATAATAAACTGATTTATTAAAAATTTTTTTTCTCGTTTTTTCAGTAATTATATTGTGAATTTTATTCAAAAGCTGAGAGGAAAATAAATAATTGAACTTATTTTAATTTCTTCAGAATTATCAAATCCATTATTCAATAAAATATTTAATTAAAATAAATACTATTTTTTTAAATACATAAAATATGTTCACAAAGAAGAACGAAAACATGAACATTTTAAAATTCATCAAAAACAAAATTTGAGTAACAATAATATATGAGTCATTTATAACCACTTTTTTGTCACAAATTGAAAATTATGACCAATTATAACCAATATAAATGCATATAAATAAATATAAATACAATATTTAAATTATAAACGTATAATTTCTGTATTTCTCGACAATTTGTTACTAATTTAAATTATAAATTTATAGCCAATATGACCTGGGTTTAAACAAAGTAAAAAAATCTCTATTTATTCTTCTCGTTACCACAAATGAATTTAATTTTTTTTTTTCACTTAGTTGCCTGTGACCCATTTAATCTTTCAATTCAGATTCAATACAGAAAATCCATAAGAATACGCGATCTTTATCGTATGACAGTATTTTAAATTTCCTCCAAAATAACTCCGACTCACAATAATTCCACCGAACAAAATGTATAGTCGGATTGGTAATTCGGTATACAGATTTGAATAAATTCCCAATATATATACAATAAAAAAGATTATTTCAAAATTTTACACTCATGTTAAATGTAATCTCTGACCCTTGAGTGTTGAAACCAAAAAGATATGATGGATATTTTTTTTTCTTTCCCTTTATAAATAAGAGAAAGATTTTTGAAAATTTTTTTGAAGAAAGAAATTTGTTCTCCCATTTATCTTTGTGTTCATCGGTTTTGTAAAAATCCGTTTATTCTTTTGAGCAAAAAATTATAATTCAAATCAAAAAGACAATGTGGCAATGTGAACAAGCGGCTAAATGTGCGCTTTGAAAAAATGTAAACGCACAATTTTACATAATTTATAAGATATTATTTTATCGGAAAATATTGAATGGTTACTAATTCTTGTTGTTATTAATTCTTCCGTCCATCGTTTCATTTTTAGATATTCAGAACACAATTCAAATATTTTTTTTCCATGAAATAAATTTTTTAATGACATATCAATCAATAAGTATATTTTAAAATGCTTTGAAACCGATTTCATAACAAAAACCATATAGTTTAAGAAAGTTTTCAATGAAATAAAATTTTAAATTAAATTAATGCACAAATACTTAAATGGCTTCATTCAAAATTTGTTTTGGAAAAAAAAACCGTATAACAAATTTTAAAAAAGTATTTAGACTCTAATATAGTTTTGATTTTTAAAAAGTAGAAAAACAAAGAAAAATTTTGGCGTTTGCAGTTTTATACAGAGTTATCTCAAAAACGACATGAGCTACTAAGACGAATAAAGCTAATTGAATTTAAGGATTTGGATACTAGATCAGCCAAAAAAATTGGGCTTTTCAGGCTCACAAAATAAATTCTGAATAAAATCTTTTTTTTTCATAGATAGAGTAAAATTGCATCCAGTATGGCTTAAATAACTTAAAAAATTCAGTTATGACTTAGTTTTATTAATCGTAACTTTCAACCATGCAAAAATGGTCAAAAAGTAAAAAAATAACAAAATCCATGAAAAAAACAAAGATTTTATTTAGAATTTATTTTGTGAGCCCAATTTTTTTGGCTGATCTAGTATCCAAATTCTTAAGTTCAATTAGCTCTTCTTTCCAACAATCTATTGATCTCCTTTGTAGCTCATATAGTTTTCGAGATAACTCAAAATGAGTAAGAGCATGTTTTTCAATTTCTGTGCTGATAGATGACGAAATATGTCATTTATATGGAAAATTTAAAAATGCATAACTCAACTATTTAGCCCGATTTTGAAAAACTGTAAACACCAAAATTTTCTACTTCTTTCTACTTTTTAAAAATCAAAACTATATTGAAGTCTAATTACTTTGATGTACGGTGTTATAAATCGAGTTTCACACAAAGTGAACTAAATCGAATAATAATTTAATTAACCATATTTTTTTCTTTATTCAGCTTAGAACTTTTTTTTATTTATTACAGTATTTTACTAATATGGACTTTAAAAATATTCGTAACTAACATGTGATTCATACAGTTTAATGAATCTGTTTTGTTTTCTTAATTATTTATTTTATTATTTATTATTTATATTCAGATTATGTATTTGAAAATTAAAATACGTTATTTAAAGTTTGTATACTTTTATTATAATTTCCATGCGATATTTTCAAGAGATGTACAGCAACTGAAATACTAGAGGGTTTTTTTATATTTATCAAAAAAACTGAAGCCTTAAAAATTAAAATATTATAATAAAATTATAAGTTTTCTGGTAAACTTAATATTTCAATATATAACGATAAAAATATTTGAAGTCTGCTTTAAAGCGTTACCTTTTTTTCGAATAAAATTCTTAGATATCTAATATATTTTTTTTCAAATTTTAAACAATAATTTTATAGTTACAATAACGGATAATCCTGATACTTTTAAATTTTACTTGTTCATATTTTTTTTGATCCATGAACACTCTGGCTAAAAAGTTATCCATAAATCTTGAATATACTTTATGTGTCAAGTGAGTCTTTTGGCTACACAACCATAAATTACCATAAATAAACCAACAACTGTAAAACACAATGATAGCTAAAAGGAAAAATAATAAGATTAAAATAATAATAAAATAATTTTTCAAAATACAAATTTCCAGTATAAAAGAAATGTTTTGTCTAAAACTTTTTGAGGAATTATCTTGGCTTTTAGGTTTGATTTCAGTTCTTACAATATTTGATAATTTCGATATTCGTTCTCTTTTTTCATTTTATTTTTTTTCTGCGACATTTTCACAACTTCTTCTTACTCTAATGAAGCATATCCTAAATCATTAATTGTTTTTATTCTTCTACTAAATTATTCAAATTATAATATATATTATAATTATTAAACAACAATTGAAACTAGCTAATTACAAATAGCTATCCATTCTTCTTTTTCACACATTTTACAATCAACAAAACAACACCAATGAAAACTACAATTGCATTCTTCTTTCCTATTTGTTTTTATCATATGGTATCCTCTCAAACAGCATAATGATGTACAGCTTCCAATTCCGTAACTTTTATTTTTGCATAAACGACCAGTAGTACCTTTATAAAAAAAAAAGAGGTTTAAAAGTTCAAACTGATTAAAACTAAAACCCTATCACAAATTTATAAAATACTTCATTAACATATTAGCAACATCAGTTTATTTCCGAAAAAAATCGAAAAAAATAAATTAATGGTTTTTTTTTTAACTGGAAATAATCACCTTCCTATTTTTTTACACATAAAACTCCTTAAGGTTCCTATTCATCATTAACTGTATATTATAAGTTTAGGTTTTATTAGTAAATTAATGTTTAGTTAGCAAAGATAAAATTGATGTTGCTTTATAAGCTTAAAGATTTTCAAATATGTATGTGACGTAAAGCAATAAGCAAAAAATAATAGTGAGAAGACAAGTTAAGTCAGGATTAAAAAAATATATATTAAATAAGTAAAATTACCTGTTATTCCTAAAATTGGATTCGAAAAGCAAAAGGTAGGTGATTTTTGATAAAAAAATAAAGAGGTTTCTAAACGTTTGCTTAAAATATTTTGAAACCGTGCCTTTGGGTTTAATAATGTATTTTTTAAATGAATCATCTTAGTTTTTTTTGATTTGTTCTGTAAAATATATGAGTTGTCTTTGTTTGTCTGATGTAAATATATAGCATGATGATATCGATTTTTAAGCTTTTTTCCTATTAACCGAAAATCAGATGGCCACCACCAGCAAGTTTTTAAAACACAGCTACCAGATACACCTATTGAAAAATATAGTTATATACGCTACAATTCGTTTTAAGTTAGTAATTACCATGACATTTGCATTTCATTTTTAAATTTTGACATATGACCTAATTGATGATTCACATATTTGTAAGAATATAAATAAAATGGTTTTAGCTTCATTTTGTAGCTTACCATTCTTCCAACATTGTAGTTGTGAGAATTAATAGCAGATTTTATATCTCGTGGCAATTCTTTAAAATCAAAAAATTTCCGAGAGTAATCAATTCCAAAAAAGATGTTGTGTGTACATCCACCCCACTTCCAACCATTTTTAGTATTTTTCGTAAATTTAATAGACCCTTTTTTTGTGGCTATAATACTTTTATTCACATTATACAAATAATTATATGATTTTTTTTCATTTTGCGACAAGTAACTTGTTTCACATGAACATGATGTAATCATTCCTTGACTACAAGCACGTGTCACAGCATATGCTACACCAGCACTTATAATAGAATATGCAAAACTTGACTCTCGATATCCTTAATTGTACAAAATGAAATTAGCATGAAAGATAAAAGAGAAAAACAGCATATGTTAACAGCTTAAATCAAAATATAAAACAATCAGCTACATTGACATTATGCATCAATAAAAGGAGATTGCAATTATATGGATTTGTTATGGAATATAAATAATTTTTGATCAAAAAGATGATTTTGACGAATTGCATTTACCTATACATAACTTTCTAGATAACACTCATTTAGTTTCAAATTGTGCAACTTTTAATTTTTTTTTATTTTTTGGTTTTGTTACATAAATGAGTTCACTGTTGCAGAACTTGTATTTTTTGAAGTTAGAAAATATTGAACTCATTAGATAATCGAGTAAACGATAGTATTAAAGTCATGTGCCAGATTTTTGAATATTCAGTGAACTCGTTTTGCATAAATAAAGAGCAATTCATGTATTTTCATTTTTTATCACTAAATTTGTTTCTAAATTTTTGCATTATAAATTTTTTCACATTAGTACTCATTTCAAAGCAAATTGGTTTGTCAATGTATATATTTTATTAAAATTCTTCTATTTTTCGTCAATAAACGCTAATTTTGAATGATTTTTTGTCAATACACGGTTTCTGATTTTCCGCTTATAAAAATACGTATAACTCCTATAGAAATACGAATTATAGAATTTAAACTATAAAAATTACTATAAAAAAATTTTGATCCTGTAAGAAAAAAATCTAGTACAGAAAATATCTAGAAAAACCCTTCAAAGAATCTATTTAGCATCTCATCTAAAATATTATTGAATTAGAACAAAACTTTCAATTTCCATTTGTCGCGGTTATACCAACAATATGGAAACTCTTTCATTTTTAAACTAAGATGTTCGATGATGCAATACATTAAAGTTGATGGGAGCTTATAGTGATTGACATCACATTTTATGAACTGTCAAATATGCTAAATAATTTGCATATTGAATTCTTCTTGACAAATGACTTTGAACATTAAAATGATGTTCTATCCATATACATACATAAACATTGTATAAAGTGCGCTTTTTTAGGAAATTATATGCTTTTATAAAAGATGGCTAAATAAAAAGGTAAAAACAATAAAAAATGCATCTAAGAATTTGGTTAAACAATCACATTTTCGGCTATTCACCCTGTTGCGCGTAAATGCCTAAAATTTAGGCACTCAAGACCTAAAAAAAGGCATCCGATATATAAAAAATAGGCATCCAAACAATACTGTGTAGAATTTTTTTTTGAAATGGATACCTTATTTTTAGGCATCGCGCTACACAGTCTATAGGTTTTATATGGCTGTCCATTTTTTATGCATCGAATGTCTAAATTTTAGGCATTGACGTGCAACAGGGCATACAGGTCTATTTTATTCAAAAATTTGGTACGAGTTATTTCAGTGAGTTTCAGAGATTTCTTTTAGACATACCCTGTAAAAAATAAATTTGAAAAGAAGCATATGAACATATACTCAAACAGCTATGGTATGTATGCTAAATGAGCTATTGTTTTCTTTGCTCATCCGGCAAATTAATGTTTGCCAAATTGGCTACTCTTGAATAAATGGATAGTATACATTTTCTTTTTGAAATGTTATATTTTGAGAAACATTTGTCGTAGAAAAAATTCTAAATATGTTTTGGAAACGACAGAAAAATATCTTTTAGAATCTTATACAATATTTTAATATTTGTAAATAAGATTGAATTATGGAGCGAAAATTTTTATTTTTTCATAAAAATTTGCAGAAATTGATTCAAACCGATATGAAAAAATTTGAAATATATGTCATAGAAAAAATCTAAAATATGTTTTGGAAACAACAGAAAAATATCTTTAAGAATCTTTTACAACATTTTAATTTTTGTAAAAACATTTGAGTTTTAGAGCGAAAATTGTAAATTTTTCATACAAATAATGAGAAATTGATGCAAACCAAGCAAAATGGCCGAATACTCATGTTTTTGCTGATTCATACAGGTGCCTTGCATTACTCAAATATTTGGTACGCATTAATTTTTATTTATAAAAAATATATTAATCATTATGAAAGTATGAAAAAATTACAATTTTCGTTCTAAAAATCAAATATTAAACAAATATTAAAATATTATATAAGATTCTAAAAGATATTTTTCTGTCGTTTCCAAAACATATTTAGAATTTTTTCTACGACAAATATTTTTCAAAATATAACATTTCAAAAGAAAATGTATACTATACATTTATTCAAGAGTAGCCAATTTGGCAAACATTGATTTGCCGGATGAGCAATAGACATTAGCTCATTTGGCATACATACGTTTGCTTGTTCAGCGTACATACATTTGCTTGTACGGCATACGTACATTTGCTGTTTGAGTATATGCTTATATGCTTCTTTTCAAATTTATTATTTACAGGGTAATTTCGTTAAATTGACTTCTATGTGTTATCAATTTATTATAATATGCACAAATTAGTAGAAGTAAGCATATAAGGATAATTAAAAAAAATAATTATTAAAAGAAATTAATAAAACAAATGATTTTTTCCTTCTGAATAAGAATCGTATTGAATTAAATCAAACTGTACAGATATAATATCTATTCTGATGACATAGTTTAAAATATGAAATTCTCCAAATTGCTTTTGATCACTTCGCATTTTGTATTTTATGTATAAATTTTATTTCAAACTGAGACAAGTTAAATAAGAAAAAAACGAGACGGTTTTTTTGGGCATTCCAAGAGTAATGCCTTGTTTTTTTTTTGTTATTAATGTTGTTTTTTCTCTTAACAATTTATCGGGCATTTTTATCAACTTGAAACATTATAACAAAAAAGAATCTGTCAACGATATGCATTTGAAACACTTTTTATAATTTTTTTTCTATACTTGAGATTGTATATATTTTTTTATTTTTTACAAAATAAAAAAAATATTAAATTCGGTTTTATCATCATTTTGCTAAAAATTTACTGTATGAAAATCGCTTAAACACATTAATTACAAGTAAAAATTAAATGTAAATTGACGATAGTAATAGTCGAATTATTAAATTATGCAGTCAAATATTTTTTGCAAATAATATAAAAAAAAATTTGCATGCTGAATCTTAAAGAACATTTAGAACATAAAGGTTTATTTTATGAAGCATATCTTAAAAGATAACATGGACATAGATGAGAGAACAATGAAGAACAAATGTCAGATATTTCACTTTACGATGCGGTCAATAAAATATGTGACTGTCGTTTTTTCCCTTCATTTTATTTATATGCATTCCAATATGTGTAATTGTCAAGCTACCTTTCAAAAAAACCAACATAGTATTATTAGATAGGGACAAAATTTTTAGAAACCTTTCTTTTAAACGTCTATTTTAAAAGATGATATATTTAAAATTGGGAATTAAGTTATCATATCTAAACAAGATGTTCGAATGAACCAAAAATAAATGTTTATTATTCTAAACAAAGATGTTCTAGGCTGCTTCAGAAATTTATGTAAGTTTTTACAATTTATGCGACCAACTCACACTGATTATAACATTTTTCTGTCAGTTCATCTTGAAATAATAACACAACTATACAAGTTCGCAATTTAAAATATAATGAATTTTAGTTTTTTTTCTGATTTTTTTTTGAAATCAAATTTATATTCATCTTTCACTCAAGACGTTGTAAATCGATAATAAACGTAATAAATTTTATTCAAGACATTAACTGCTGCTCCAAAATAAATGGAACTGTTTATCTGAAGTATCTCATTTTATAATGTTAAAAAAAACATATATTATTGTTTAATAAAATCTCAGTTTTGAGAAAAATTTAAATGCCGTTAAATAAAAAAAAAAATCCTTAAACATTATGATTCAAAGGAAAATGGAACATGAAATTCGTGCACTTTCGTAAGGATTTGACGTAATGCTTAAGACTAACAATTAACAAAGAAAGTGTTGATAATTCAATGATAATTTGGTTAATATCAGTTTTCTTTTAATACTCTATGATAATCTTTTAAGATTATTCTACAATTTTCGAAAGTCATAAGTCTGATAATCTTGATAACTTGTTTTTAAGCATTGCTAAAAAGCGAGCGATTGCTTAAAATCAAAACAGTTGTATAATTATTTAAACAAATTAAATTACCACTCTCCAATATCCTGGTATTGTTGCCTATGGTACAATTCCAACGATGCCATCAAAACTTTGAAAAAATTCATATTTAATAACACCAATTAAATAAATGATAAGAAGCAACATTACCAGGAACTGACATTCTTTTATTGCAATAGCAATTCCTTCAATTGCAAATTGTATGATATCAGGATCTTGTTCACAAACTTTAAATTGATGCTTATTTATGTTTTTTAAAAATGTACAGTTCTCATGAGCTTGAATTGAAACCAGTCTGTAAAACAATAAATAAATTAAAAAGTAGTCAATTAAATAATATATTTTGTTGTTCTTAATCGGGTTAAAGTGAAGATATTATAGAGTATGAATTGTTTATGTTATGTTGTATGTTTAAATACAAAAAAATATTCATTATTAAAAAAAAGCTATCTAGAAGTCAATACCATTTGATTATTATTAATGAAGATAAAAAAAGCCTATAAAACGATGTTATGCAATATAATGAAAAAATCTTGCATATTTTTTTAACTAATTAAGAAAACAATTTTAAAAAATTTGTAGACTTTTATTTTGTAGAGAACTATATATGTACGTTAAACTCTTTTTCAACAAGATTTAATAAAATGCAATGTTACAAATATGTGAAGCATTCAGCAGATAATTTGCTGAAAAATGAAGAGAGATGCTAAGTATTTGAGAAATATATTTATCGGTAGTTCCCATAAGATATATTTCATAGCATACCATCAAAGAGAAGCAGATAAAAACATCGCAGT
The DNA here is from genome assembly GCA_900002565.1 of Culicoides sonorensis. NCBI lineage: Eukaryota > Metazoa > Arthropoda > Insecta > Diptera > Ceratopogonidae > Culicoides > Culicoides sonorensis. The sequence goes on from LN483588.1 coordinate 241,836, forward strand.
AGTGCATTTAAACAGTTGATTATTATTAAATAATATTTTTTGTATTTTTTATTTTATTTGTTAAAATTTTCTTTCATTTTTATCTTATATTTGCCAAGTCTTTTACTTTAACAACATAAATAAAAATTCTTTTTTTTTTATTTTCTACTTATGTAAACGAATATTTCAATATTTTTAACGGTTATTTAGTCAATATTAATTCTTAAACATTCAGTTATTTTAATTTGGATTTTCTTTAGAAAGTATCAAAACGAACCTTAATTTTAAATTTGAGAGTGTACAATATTTACCTGTTTAACAAAAGTAAGATGTTAATTATTATTATTTGTCTTTTAAGTATATTCATTATATTTGTTAGTTGGCTAATCTTAAACTAAGCCCAATTACCCCTTAAATAAAATATTCAGTTTGAAAAGTAAAATTTGTAACTCTCTAAATTATTATGTTGAAGCGTGCTACCTCCCAAAATGACTTTCTTCTGAGGACTGATATTTGATCATCTAAGCATTTAATACTTAAGACCTAAACAAAAACATAAAGAGATTGCGCATTGAAACGCATTATTATATATTTCATTTCAGTTGACACTCAGAAGTTAAACTTAACATTTGAACATAAAAATTGTAATCAATTATCAATATTGAAGTCCATAATAAAAAAGTATAAAAAGTAAAAAGAATAATCGAGTTAAAGTCATTTTTGAAAATTACATTATTCATCTCTTTTGAAGGTGTTATTTGAGATATACATAATTAAACAACTTATATTTGTTTTCAATAAAAATATAAAAAAAAAATGAACAAAAATTTTGTCAAACAAAAAATGATAGCAAATTATAGAAAAATTATGATAGCTTAGTTATTTTGAAAAATCTAGTGAGGTATACACAGCCATTTTACAATTTGCAGTTAAAACTCATCTTTGATATTCAATTCTATGTAAAGTGTCTAAGTACATAAAACTATTGTATACTTAGAGAGGAAAGAATGTCTAAAAACTTTTATTTTTTTCTACTTTACAAATGGTACTAAAAATGCATCACATATCAGACTAACATAAAAAATTAGTATAAAATCTAAAGTTGCTTGCTCTAAAGTTATTACTTAGGAAAATATTCGGAAAGTGTGTTAACAACAGTTAATATTTTGTAATGTAATTCCCCGTAAATAACAAAATTTATTTTTACTACAATGTAATTAAAAACATATTTTTTTCTGCTTATATTTCAAACAAATTAATGAAATACTAATCCGTTTCATAACATTTGGAGACTTTTGGCAACCATTTGATTTTACACATAAATACATATTTTGGAATAAATACATATATTTACATATCCATCTTTAAGCACATACCATCTTTAAGCACTATTTCTACATATTTTGTTCATAAAATCATTTTTTAATGGACATTCCAACATGTTTTTATCATGAATAAGTAGAGTTCGTGAAAAATTACCGAATATAGTTCTTAAACTTTACACAGTTCAACCTTGGGCTCAGTAGAGCATTTTACTATGCCAAATATTTCACAGAAATAAAAGGATCAATATTAAAAATGTAAGAACACTGAGCTGCAATCACCAAAGCCATATTTTTGTAACATAAAAATTTTGTTGCAAGTAATTAAGCTTATTCAGAAGTCCTATTTCATACCTGATTTGATTAAAAAATTGGGATATTCTATATATAGAAATATTTAACCAATCAACCGCCTCTACTAGAAATTTTTAGTTTGGATCAAAATATTGTTTTATATACTTTTCTCTATGATAAAAATTTTAAGTTCTTTACAAAAATTTAAAAAGAGAACCTTTTGAATCGTTTAATTTCACAGCAATTGTACAATTGTACTTAAAAAAAAATTGTACAAAGATGAAAAAAACGACAATCAAATTAAATCTAATCCTAATATTTATTACAAGTTTTTTCCTTTGAACCTCTGTAGCGTCTGAACGGTTCATCTAAGACCCACAATATGTTCTAGACTTATGTTCGTATTCAGTGTGGGAGTGTTTATGCATCAAAAAAAATATAGGGTGACCAGGTGGAAAATTCCAAAATTTTCCGGAAAGTGGATTACAATTACAATTAATTTCTTTATTAGAAAACATTTTTTTACATACAGTTGAATATCAAAGTGATTTGACTTTTCCTGGTCATTTCAGCTTATACTAAGATATTTAATTTAAAAGACATTTATGTGAACAGAAATTCAACAGAAAGTGGAAAAAATTTTATGCCAAATTTTTTTTCTCATGATTCTGAACAACTTTGCCTAAGACACCCTATATGTAAGACGTACAGGAAAAAATTTTCTCATACAACACAAATTTTCATTCACAAAAAAATGCTTCAAGTTTGTTCAAGGTCTTTGGTGTATTGAGCAAAGTTGTAGCTTATTTTGAGAGGATTTTACTGATATAATTTTTAATAATTTTGTGGAAATTTTTTGAATTTTGGTGAAAAACCGTTATTTTTGACCAAAAGTTTTTCCGAAAGCTTTATTTTTTTTATATGGACACCCTAGTCCAAATTTTCAGCGGACCTCGGCCAACGAAAATAAGGTATAGTCTCAGAAGAAACGATGGGTCTAGAATGTACCACAATGACACGCGAGGTGTTTCTCCTGACGTACGTTTTTGGGATTTGAATAAATATAAAAGTATTATAATAATTACATATGTAAGAACATATTTTTATGTTTTAAATACATATTTTATATACATAAAATGAGTTTTATTGTACATATTTTAGTTAACTCTATTCATAAAAACGGTTATTTGCTTTTTATTAACTTTTTGACGTCAAAGTTCTAACCGTTGAGAATTTTGAAAAATCGTGTTATAGGAGTTGTAGTTTAAGTGAAAATTATTTAGAAGAATAAATTGAGTTTGATATAAAAATTTTACAGGAGAAGCAAATGAAAGTACGTATAAGTCCCATAGAAATTCGTAGAGGAATAATTAAAGAGAAAATTTTATAATTTGTGCGATACTTTTATTCATAAAATTTTTGATTTTAAATATATTTTTTAAAACTATTTGATGGAATCGTTTGCTTTTTTCTTCTGTTTTCTCAATATTTAATATGCAAATCATTTCCAGTATATTTTTAACGGAACGTCAAGGAGTTAAAAGTTTATTTTATAGAAAATAATTTTTGCAATTTTTCAAATATAGAACTTTTATATAGTAATAGCTTTACGCGGTCTTCCTGAGTACTGTTGTGGTCAGAGATTTTTATATTCTAACGGTGAATTAATTTCAATTTTGTGCAAAAAACGACTGAAATTCCAATATGCTTATAGGATTCTTAAAGAATGAAAATATTGAAAAGTTTTTTTTGTACGGTTTTTTACTACTTACGGATAGTTTCCGAACATTTAATTTACTGGTTTAACTATACTAATTTTAATCTACACAGATTTACAAAACATTAAATTTTCTCTCTATAGTTAAGACACTTCAACCCTACACTCTCAACCCAAAACCAGTTAGGCACCAGTGGGAACACCCTTTTTAACTGGTCTCCCATTGGTGCCTCAGTGGTTTTAGGTTATGAGTGTAATGTTAAAAATTTCATGAGACTAAAAAGTTAAATATTTGTAACTTGAGTACTGGCTCAAATACTTAAAGTCCTCTTGCTTGTTAAGTTTTAGACTACATAGTATTATGATTATTAAAATAATTAATTACACTTTTATGTACTTTGTTCCAGATTTTTACTCTATTATACTCTTTATTACATTTTCTTACACCTTATGTTTTTGGTAGTAAAAAAACAAAATGTCTCCTGAAAAAAAACTCTTTATTTTTCTTTGATTATTTTACAATTATTCTTTATGTTTTCACTCTTGTGATAAACACTTCTGATGATGTGCCTATGAATAAAATTTCTAAATTGTAAGTTCTATCACATTCATCTCAACGAAAGTTTTAAATTCTCATTATATAGATTATATAATTTCTCATGTTTCAAATATTTTGATGAAAGAATATGATTATGACTCTGTGTATGCAGTAAATTAATACATGTGAACAATAATGAGAAAGAGGGTGGATTTCTTTGACGTTTAAGTACTTATGGGTGCCGGCTTAAATACATTTAAAAATAATAAAAATAAAAAGTTAAGTATCATAAGCTCTCTTTGTCATAGAGTAATCATAAAGGAAAATAATGCATAATGATTCAGCGACTTCAAATATTTTTTAACATTTTTAAATCGATAATGTTTTCTTTTCATTACTAATGTGAAATTCATATCATTGAAATCAAAACTGGACTAACCGTCAAAAATTCTATATTCAAAATTCATAACACCGTAAAACAGATATAAAAAAAGTATTTAGACTACAATTTAGTAAAAGTAGAAAAAAAAGAAAAATTTTGGTGTTTATATATTTTAATATCGGGCTAAATTGTTGAAATAAGAATTTTTTAAATTTTCCATATAAATGATACATTTCGTCAACTAATCTAATAAACTCATTTGTAGCTCATGTTTACGAGATAACTCAAAATGAGTAAGAGCATGTTTCAATCTCTGTCCTGAGAGATGACAAAATGTGTCATTTATATGGAAAATTTCAAAAATTCAAATCTCAAAAATGTAGCCCGATTTTGGAAAACTGTAAACGTCAAATTTTTTCTTTTTTTTCTACTTTTTAAAAATCAAAACTATATTGAAGTCTAAATACTTTTTTTATATTTGTTGTACGGTGTAATCAAATATTTCCATACAAGTTCAATAAAAAAGGATCAAAGAGAGAAATAATAAGGATTATACCAAGTTAATTTTTTGCATTATCACTAACTCTCTATCTAGTCTCCAAATGAGTCAAAACTTGTAAACATTTATTAACCCTCTCATTTCCACAAATTCATCAGCTGGTTTTGTTTTGAGTCAAGATTGTAAAATGTCTTTAGAAATCATTTAGTATACCTGTCAGTGAACATTCGGGTAAAATATTTGTTTTTATACTCATCATTTATTTTGTTTAAAAATTTATATTCGAAATTGACATTTATTTCTTTTATGAAAAAACACTTTTAGACTTCTCATTATTAAAATTATACAGCTTAACAAAATAAAATCGATGTGAGGGATTTGAAAAAACTTTAAAACACGTCAAGAAGATTTTTCAATGCTGATTCACTGCCAGTTTACCGTTTTAAAAAAAATAAAAAATTTCAAGTATTCATATCGTTGGATCCAACCCAAGGGACTGTAACGTCATTTTTTAAGGGACCCGTAAGTGTTAAAAATAAGTTATTTCACTATTTTCCACCGGTTTTGAAGTATTGGTTGGTTTTCGCAATAATACTGAATATTTTTTTTACAGTTTTACTCATTTTTCATTGAATAAAAGCTGCAAAAATTACAATGATTTGCATTCTTTAGGGTTTGTTAACATTGGCAAAATTTAATCTGGAAATTCTATTTCATCGAATTAAGTTTGAATCGGTCAAAAAATAGTTTAATTTGAATTTATCGGATTGATTGAAGTTTAAAAATCTGTTCATATGTCTGTAGATACTAGATTTAATTTAATCTATTTCAGCTATTTAAAACATTTCCGTCCAGCGTTACGTTTTCGCAACGTTACCTTTGTCTCAGAAAATCTGCAGAACCATAAGAAACTTATACAAACTAGTTTTTCTACATATGCTTTGAAGGAAAATATAATCGACCTGTTTTTGGTTTTTTCTTGAATATATTAGGAAATGGGCTTAAATATTCGTTTAAGAAGGCAAGTCGTGATGTAAGCAGATGTAAGTATTTTTGTATTTTGGTTATTAGAACACAAATAGACAAACATTTGATATAAATATTCATAGTATTTTTAAGTTAATCTAACTCACAATGCTTACGTTAATTTCTAAAAATCGATTTATCTTAGTCAAAGCACTATAACTAGATCCCTTTGCTCCTAGACTAGACGGAAATGGGTTAAACTGTATAATGAAAATGCTATTTATTTTACTTTAAAAATTAACTGAAAAAGTGAGAAAAAGGTAATTAATTCAATACAAGTTCTAATTCCATAGTATATAATTTGCAAAACAGTATTGAGAAGAGAGAAAAATTTGAGATTTCCATTTAATATTCACAATAATAACTTATGAATAAATATTTTTTGAGTTTTGAAATTGATCAAACATTTTCAGTATTTGAATTGCATTTTTCGTGTACAGCATCTTTTTTTTTATTAAAGTAAAGTATTTCATTGAAGTAAAATAGATTTATTTTGAATCATTAATAATCAAAATTTATTTAAAGTAAAATGAAAGTATCGTTTCAATTTTACAGAATTTTTATTCTTGTAATAGTCTTTTCTGGGTAAGATTTTATTATTATTTTCCAACTAAGGCTATTTCAGTTTTCCTTTTTGTGTCTCGTCTCCTATTTATTAATTTAAAAAAATGTGCGATAATAATAAATAATAATAATAAAATGATAATAAAATAATACTGAAAGAACATTTGAAGAAATGAAATTTTTTAATAAACCTTCATTTCTTAGGATACATTTGTAGTCTTTGCCAATTCAAAGCTGCAGGCTATCTATTACTTAGTTTAATATCTTAATGATAGTTTTCAACAAATATTTCAGATTTTCAGAAAAAAAACTATCATTTTTGACTATTTTTGAAAATTGATTATTTTTATTACTTTAATTAACACAATTTAGAATATTTCAAAGTAAACAAGAATTATGTCCAAGCTAGATCATGTAGTATTTGAAGTTAGAATCAGCAATATTAATTTTGATTATCCGTCAAATGTGTTTTTTTTTCTGTTTCCTCGAACTTTTGCGAGGGGAGGACTGAACAAAAATTTGACAATGAGTGCAAACAGCCTTAATACTCTACAGTTTTGTTAAGGAAAGATTATTCTCAAACATGTTTTAAAAGTTCCTTCATAACTGTTATATATTATTCTGTCCTCCTTATTGATATTTAAGGGCAGGTGGCGACGAGAAACAAAGAGGAAAATTTGAACAGCCCTAAGTCATGTTAAAGTGTTTCGCATTATATATTACTTATTGTTGATTTTAAAGAAAAACAGATTAAATTTTGTATACAAAGCAATTTTACGTTTTTTTTAGTATAAATTTAAAAGTTTATTATTTTTTGATGTTCAAAATTTGATTGATTTATTGTTTGTTAATGAAATTGATTTATAGCAGAAAGAGCGAGTTTTAATAAAACAAATATTTCTTCTCATATTTTATATACCAATTAGAAATGAATGTCTTAAAGCAATATTAAATCCTAATTCTGTTTGTCACAATGCAAAGAAAAATACAAAAGGAACATTAGGTGTAATCTGTAGTAATGAACCGTTATATAGTGAAATTAAAAGAGGAATAGAATTAGGTCTAAACGAGTGCAAAAAACTTTTCAAGTATAGGCGCTGGAATTGTACAAATCAGAAAAAAAGTTTAAAAAGAACATTAATGAGAGGTAAATAAAAAATTACAATTTTAGTTTTGTCCTTTATAACAAACAGTTCGTATTTAAATTAGTCTTAAGAGGGGGATATTAATATTGTCAGACTATCTGACCTCGTGGGTTCTTGTAAATGGAACTTTTAACGAAACACGTGTGGAATTCTTTAAGTTTATTTAATTTTATTATCTAATTGTTTAAATGTAATCATTGGTGAGACACAAACGACAATACACCAGTTGTGTGAAATGTGAACTAAAAAAATTCGGCATCCCGCCATTTAAATTCGTATTTATTAGTTCCACAATTGGCCGCAAAACGCCACTTCCGTGAAAGCGTCACACCAATGATGTAATCTCTCCTTTAATCTTAAGTTTCATCATTTATTTATTCATTTTTAACACTAAACGTTTCATTAATCGAAAACTACTAATTGTACCAAAATAGGTCATTTGACCATAGGTATCAAACTCCATACAAATTTATACATGCAATCGCAGCGCCGCCAGAGGGAATCGTATGAACTATTTTTCTTTATTACGTATGTTTTCAAATGTGAAATAATTTTTTCCATTTATATTTTATTTAAAAAAAATCAAGTAAAAACCGGAAAATTTCACATTTTTATAATTATTTCTAAAATTTTAACAAATCATTCAATTAATTTTAGAATATTTATAAATTTAATAAAAAATATAATCTATATTTATGCGCTCAATGATAATTCAGAAATTAGAAAATTCCCATATTATATCAAAATAGTTTTGTCGTTTCCGAAGAATAATGAAAATATTTCCCAAATAAATTGAAAAAAGGCCAAAACCTACCAGCCCCTTATTGAATAGTAAAAAAAGAAAATATTAATATTCTACTACTTATATAATTTCCAATATTTAAAATTTATATTGATTTGAATAAATTTGTTAATTTTGACAAATTAAATGATTTTTCTCAATTCATACTTTTAGTTTCTGTAATTTAATTTAACATTTGAATCTAAGAAACAGAATTCTATTTCCTAATATATAAAAAATAATACTAATTTATAAAATAAACATTAGTTCAAAATTTCGCCGTGTCCCCCTGGCGTCGCATGAATAAAAAGTCGAGTTTGATACCTGTGGTTTAAACTTTTCTGAAGTTAATTTTGTTCCAAAGTACCAAGTAATTAATATCGTTGGAAAGAAGGCAAAAAGAGCTTACAGAAAATATAAATTTTAATATAATAACTTCGCATAATATTCAATTTATATTAAATATGGTTCAAAAAATATAAAAAAATAAAGTTTTTTTCCTTTTTTTTTAATTTTAGCCTGAAAAAGCCCAATATAATAAGACAAACTATATCAAAATTTATATTTTCTGTTAGCTCTTTTTGCCTTCTTTCCAACGATATTAATTACTTGGTACTTTGGAACAAAATTTACTTCAGAAAAGTTTAAACTTTGATATGCAATGATTTCAACATACAGGGAAAATGCCTCTTTTCCATACAATATTCAAGATTTTATAGAAAAAAAATGGTGCTCAATTTTTTAAAACGGTAAATTGGAAATGAATCAGGATTGAAAAATCTTTTTGACGTGATTCGGGGTTTAACGAATACCTCAGATTGATTTTATTTTGTTAAGCTGTGTTATTACGAAGATGGTATTCCAGAGTCCGTTTCAAGGTCTGACAATACCATTCAAGATGTACGAAATAATGATTCGGTATTTCAAGCATTTGATACTTTAATAGAATTTTTCGATGATGATATTGCTAAAAAAAATCCAACTAAGAAGTTGGAAAAACTTAATAATTGTAAAAGCAATTTTGTAAATTAATATGTGATAATATTTATTAAATTGATGAAAAAATTTATATTTTCGTTTTTTTTTTGCTGAGATTTCCTTAAATTAATTTTTTTCCTTCTTTTAACTCGAATTTAATAGATTTTCTGTAATTTTAAAAATATTTTTGAAGTAAACAAGTGTGAGAAAAGTTCGTTAATTCAGGGTTCGTAATCTATGATGTTCGTAATCGACGATCAAGAGTGTACACAGCAGTCGGGTTGCTAATTCGGCATACATATTTGAATAAAATTCACAATAATTTTGCAAAAAAAAAAATTAATTAATTTTATCCTTAACATAAAGCTTCGTTCAAAACACAGTTGATTTATGACACCGTTTGTTGAGTTTTAAAAGATGTCCGTGAGAAAAACATTTTGAAAATAGATAACATTGCTATTTAAAGTAATGGTCAGTTTGTGTTAATTTTTTATTGAATAATTAGTTTTATTTGAGTTTTGTTCAAAAGAACGAACATCATTGAAAATAGTTTAATTTCACGAGAAAAAAAAGTGTGATTGAACAAATCAGCTGATTCATAAACGATACAAAACTTGAAACTTGTATAGAAAATACAATATTACAGTACTGTAATTATTAAAGCCGTGATCTCACTATGGAACTAAAACTTGGTTACATCCGTCAAAATGAATTGACATAATGCATAAATTGATTGACTACAAGATATTTTCTATTCTTTTGCACTCGTAACAATAGTTAATTTTAATTTTTTTTATTATTAATATTTGTCTTCCAAAACGTATCAAAATTTATAGTGAGATCACGGCTTAAGTCCTCGTTTTTACCATCACTATACAGTAATATTTCCGGATTTCGATATGTACTCGTTTCGCATTATTTCTTAATTCGACATTTAAATTGATTGACCGTTAAGAAATAAGTTTTGAAAAAATATGAATGAAAAGAAAAATTAATTATTAACTTCGTTTAATTACACTGTCAAACACGGCGAGGGTCATATCAATCTGATAGGAAATCCTTTTGAGGTCTGATAGTACTTCATAAACCTTGAACTTTCGCGTTTACATTTTGGCGCTAGGACACCTAGTTTTTTTTTAATAATTTTTTTAAATTTTGAAGATTTCCTCTTATATTTACTATGTAACTTTTCTTATGCTATGTCTTAATTAGCGAGATATCTGACCTCGGATATCGATATCCGACATAGATATCTATACCTGTCTTATGTCATGTCTTAATTAACGAGATATCTGACCTCGGATATCGATATCCGACATAGATATCTGTGCCTGTCTTAACTACAAAAAATTAACAGCTGATCAGATATATCCATTTAATTTTTTTTGCATTGTAAATAGAATTGATTCAAAAAAGAAAATTGGTTTGAAGAAAATGTTTCCTGTTTGATTTAAGTATAGGGTGTCTTCGGCAAAGTTGCTCAGAATGATGAGGCAAAAATTTTGGCATGAAAAAAATTTTCCATTTCCTTGGAAAATTTTTGGAAAATCGAGTTTTTAATGGTCATCCTATTTTTTTGTATGGTCACCCTAATTTTTTTTAATCCATAAACACACTGAATACGAACATAAGTCTAGAACATACTTTGGGTCTCAGATGAACCGTTCGGGCGCTACGCGGTCTTAAAGTAAAAAG